>WPIO01000165.1:427500-687939 GCA_009760855.2 Cristatella mucedo
ACGAAGAAGCTTCGCCACCGGTCCAATTCAGCACGCACGCGCGCCCTGACGCCGCCGCTAACGGTGGCTGGACGGCCTCGCCGGGTGGGCGGCGGGCAGGCGGGCGACGAAACGCGTCCTCGCCGCAACTTGAAATAGCGGGCGAACGCGCGTGCGCGAGGCGGCGGCGACACGAGACGGGCGCGGAATCGTTGGTGAGCGAGCGCGTGCGGCGCGCGCCACCGCGTCCGTATAGCAACGCGACAACAGCGGCAGCAGCGCCGGCCGCGAGCGGTCGGCGCCGAGGAATGAACGCCGCCGCGCCGACGGCGGCGGCGGCGCCGCCGCGCGATCGCCAGTGCTCACCGAGTGCGTACTGGCTTTGGATCTTCGTGCCAGCTACAGATGAAGACGACAGCGAGTCGCGCAAGTCCGCGGTCCGTAACGGTTCGGCGGCAGCGGCAGAACGTCCGTAGGGCGGTCCAGCCAGCGGCAGCAGGTACCAACCAACCACGGCGGGGTCAGGGGTGAAAGCGGAACGCCCCGTAGCTAGCTGCGCCGCGGACGCCCGGGGGGCCGGCGCTCGCCCCCACAATTCCGACTTCCGCCCGTCTTGCGCATCCGGAGCGTCACCGTCCGACGTCCTGGGCGAGGTCGGCCGGCCGGCCGCGATTTGATGGTTCCGGTGTCGGACTTGGCCGCAGCAGCCGCTGAGCGAGTCGCCGCTAGCCGTTCTCGAAGGTTCCGTTCGCGGAGCGCGTTCGGTGCCCAATGAAGAGCTGCAGAAGCGGCTGGAAAGAGAATGGCCACGAGCTCGCCGAGCGTAAACACCAGCCTCAGCGACATTGACCTGTCGCAGCTCAAGGTGAGTCGGGACGCCGCCGTCGGCCGCCGCCGCCAAATCGTCGGCGCTGCTGCTGCGTCGGCCGCCGCCGATCCTTCCTTCCTTCTCGCCAGCCGGAACTCGCCGAACGGCTTCAGCCGCAGCAGCTGCCGCCGCCGTTCGGCGAGGACCCGGCGTCCAGCTGACTGCACACTCCGCCGCCGCCGGGGCTTGGCGTCGGAGCCGACGGTCGCCGTCGGCTTGCTCCTTTCGCCACTTCCGGGTGGTGAGAAGTCTTCTGTACGAAATCGGCTCGGCGAAGTTGGACCGTCGTCGAGCGGCGCAGCAGCAGCAGCGCTGGCCTGACGGGAGGGCGGTTGGACCGCGGTCACCCGTGTCCCAGGACTAGCGCCGCCTCTGCCGTCGTCGTCGTCGTCACGACGGCAGAGGCGGCGACGTCGACCGTCCGGCCGGCACGATGACCTCGTCGCATGACCTTTTCGTTGCGGTCCGCAGACGTCGTCGTCCGACTTGCCTCCTTTTTCCCTTGGTCTTTTTTGGCGCGTCTACACACCGCACCGACTGCTATGGGATGGGCCCCCACCCGAGAGCAGTGCAACATCCGTGTCGAGGCCCCCCCCCCGTAATGCGGCTTTATCCGCTCCTCTTGTTCGGACGAGCAGTTGTCGCTTAAGACGTAAGGCTGCGAAGGCACGCGGTGACACCGAGTGCAGGACGCTGGGCGAGCCTCCCCCCTGGGGGGGGGGGAGGCCGGGCTCAAGGGTTTCAGTCAGCATGCCGAGGACACACTGTTTGGGAGTAGTATTACAAGCGTTTTTCAGACCAGCGTTGACGTGAGAGGCAGGAACCAAAAACTGATTCAAATTTGGAAATGCATGAATGAGGATGTCGGCCTTTACCGAAACTTACACCACCCGGCCGCCTACCCTCGCAGGCCTGCTCAGGATTAAGCCAAGTCACGGAGCCGAACTTTCCCGGGGTCGTAGGCTGTAGGCCGAGGAGGTCGTAGTGAGTTGAAGTACTTTGTCGAGCCCACCGGCCCACCTATGGGCCGGTGGGCTCGACAAAGTACTTCAGAACTAGTACTAGAACTAGTTCAGTACTAAGAACAAGGCAGGGGCCAAGTACCACTTGCTTGTCACGTGTTTAGAGGAAATGATTGCTGGTGCTCGCAAACAACGACCGAGAGGTGGCGGTGGCACAAAGTGAGGTTTTAGGTAGAATCTGCTACTGGGACTAAAAAAAAATCTTAGCTGATTAAACAGCCTCTTCTTGTATAGCAACAGAAGAGCCTCTACGGCTATCACCACCGCTTGCAGTGGCGATAAAGAATCGCCCACCGCAGGAATCGAACCCACGACCTCGGGACCGAGGTCGTGAAAGCAACTACCTTACCTAGTGTGCCATCACGGCTCACCAGACCTGCCGCACCCCCCCTCCGAGGGGGGAGGGGTGCTCTTACTCCGACACAGGAGATTGGATCACGTAATGCGTCTCCGCTGTTGCCGGGCTCATGCAGCTCGGTTAAAGGCTGCCATGCTGCAGCTGCTGATGCCGAGGCAATGTGCTGCACAGCTGCAGCTGCTTCGCGGAGCAGCTGCACGGTCATTCTGTGAGAGGCAAGGCCTCTCCCATCTCGGCGCCACCTCTCGGCGCCACCGCGCGGCACTGAGGGCACTCTGATGGTGATCTCTGTTCTGCGAGGTGCTGCCCGCGTTCCTGGACTGGTTGGGTGCATGGTGTGAGATTGATTGACCGAGCCGTTGGCCGCCAAAATAAAACGAGGGCTGACGCCGGCAGAGGGTATGGCAGCGTTCTCTGGTTCTTCCCCTTCACGGTCGTGGTGAATGCAATGTATTTACTATGTTTCAGAGAGAGAGAGAGAGAGAGAGAGAGAGTTAGAGAGAGTTAGAGAGATACACACAGAGAGAGAGAGAGAGAGAGAGAGAGAGAGAGAGAGAGAGAGAGAGAGAGAGAGAGAGAGAGAGAGAGAGAGAGAGAGAGAGAGAGAGAGAGAGAGAGAGAGAGAGAGAGAGAGAGAGAGAGAGAGAGAGAGAGAGAGAGAGAGAGAGAGAGAGAGAGGGTCGTGTGTGAGGTGTTGGCGATGGGGGTGGGAGTGGTAGTGCAGGAGGTGCGCTATGGGTTGCAAGCACCTAGTATGGTGAGTCACGGAGCCTTGCGACTCGGCAGCTCGGCAGCTGGTCTGTCGTAAACCTTGCCCCTGTGACACCGTTCTCCGGTCCCTCCGCTCTCTTGCTCCAGCCTACCTATCTTGCGATTAGTTTCTAGCCAGCCGTCCCGTCGTCCTTCACCCGCCACTCATCTGACTCGGGTCGTTCGGTCGTGCGGCCTCGACTCGAATGTCAATTTTCGTTGGCGACCGTGCCTCCAGCTAGTAGCTAGCTTCCGAAAGCCTGGAGTTCACCATCCTCTGACATCGTCGAGCCGGATCTGCTGATTTAGTCGCATTCAAAGTGAAGCTGACAGTGCATCTGTTGTTCCCTCACCTGCATCTTTGTGCACTCATTTGCTTAGTGACAGCGTGGGTGACTTTATGACTTTCCAATTGACACAGTTCTTTTTCAGCATTTACCCAGTCGCAAAAAACGAGCCTAACACCCCTGAGTTCTCAGTGTTGGTCTTGCCAGAGCCCAACACTGAACATCTGGGCACTCCGGCCATACAGCCGGGAGTTATTCGAGCACATCCTTTTGGGCTGCTTGAGCATTCCTGCCCACAGGCCCTTTACAAAAATGCTTCCAAGTGGACCGTTTTAGTCGGCAGATTTGCCATTTTTAAAGGCAATGCCATCTTTGAGGGAGGGGAGATGGCGGCGGCAGTGGGGTGGTGTCCCAGCATTGGTATAGTCAACCTGCAGCAGTATATTTCCGCAGTGCGAGGATAGCACTTCGTGTCCATCCGCACTTCCTGGTCGGCCGCATGAAGCTGAACAGTTCCGAACACTTGAACTATGCAGTGACCTTGCTAAGGGGACGCTGACAGTGAGTGCTGCAGCAACAAGGCGATGCCGGCAGCTGTGTGATTGGACGATGTCTTGGGATTAGCGCATTGACTGTTCACTATGATATCAGCAAATATATCGGGACTTGATCAATCGCTCCAGCAGCCGCAAAAGACCGCTGCCAATGGCGACCGGTGCAATGAAATGGTAACCTTGCACAATAGAGCTGACACATTTCGAGATCTCGCATGGTCATGAGAAGTTGCCGCCGGCGTCAATACTAGTAAAGAAGTTCCGAGGCGCACGCAAAGAGTGGCATCTTCCGGCGCATTGCCAAAATGTAAGCCTTTTTGCTGCCATTGAGCAGACCAGACCGCTTCCCATGGGCCGATGATGCCGTCGAGTGGGAGACGACAGCTCGAGTTCGGTTTTGTGAACAGACAGACGGAAGTGAGTTCGAACGATATTTGCTTACGGAAAGCGGTGCAAAAAGGGTTAGCCTAAAGTTACCGGTGCGAGGCTGCCTTCATGCTACAGCGAAATTCCTCGGCCGCCGGTGAGAAAAGGCTTTAGGCTGCTTGGCCGTTCCATCAGATGCATCAGATAGAAGGCATTATGGACCAACGAGTGGTAACCTTCAGGTGGTCGAGCAAGCCGCAAGGTGAAAAGTGCGACGACAGCACTCGTCGGCTAGGTGGTCGATCGGTATAATTGGCAAAAAGGTTTCGACCGTAAGCACACCGCCTGGTCAATAAAGTACTTTTTTGACGAATTCGGTTTGTGTGTTGGTACAGTGATGCAGTCAGCCTCCTCATCTTAATGAACCCCAGAGCAAATTTATGGGACCAAATCGACAGGCCGCTGAAAGAGGCCATTCGGCCTACATTAACAGCCGACATTTTCCATACAATTCAACTTTTGTGGAATGTTCCTACATCCGAGGAGACAACTCGGATGCAACTTGTTGCCTTCATGCCTGGGTGGATGAGGGAGATCACGAGGAATTGTCGTGGTACAACGTGATACTAAACGGATACACACCGACAGTGTTTTTGGTTTTTTGAACTGTCGGTTAATATTTTTGCATGCTGTCTGCAACTGTATGTAGTACGCCTGGCATCATAGAAAATGCTCTGATAACTCAAACTTGAGTAGCAGTGCAGTGCAGTAGCAGCAGCCATACTCCAAGGGTTATTTGTAGCTGATTGTATGTGAAATGCCTAGAAAGAAATTTAATTCTCTCTGTGTGCCAAATGCATTATTATTATTATTATTGTTATTATTATTACCATTATTATTATCATTATTATTTATTGTTAGCAATCGGCATGACTGGCAGGTGTTGTATCACTTAAGAATTACGTTGATATTATTAGTGCCATTTGAAGATGACCACTATCCAGCTACAAACGAATTTCTGCATAATGCATTGCCAGCTGATGCTATTTGCATGCAGTGGCAATGGATGGCTCGCCAGCTCTCAGGTAGCTGCCATTGCCATTGCCCGTCCAAATGCCCCCCCCCCCTGATGTGTGTGTTGGTATGTTCTTTTTCTGTTTGCAATCAAAGGCTCTTCCATCCTAATGAGGGATGGGCTGAGTTTGAGGGCAGAGGCTAGCGGTCAGATGACCAAAACTGCAGCTGCTTTGCTGCAGTGCTGCAGGGTTGAGGCAGAGATAGCAGTGGTGGCACACTTGGACACACTGCACTCACAAGTCGTCGGCGTTGCGTTCGACCCCTCCCCCTTTACAACCTCACTGAGTGGTAGGACCAGGTTTAGCACTTGTCGTGGCATTGCCGGCATTGCTGCAAGAAGCTGATGCAGGTGCCTGCGTGTCGGGCTGGGCCGGCCCGGCCAAGTTCGCCTGCGAAATTGCAGCTCAGCGCTTTTCTTTCTCCGAGATAGACGGCGTTGAAAAGAGCAATGAGCAATGATGAGTCTGCAATGGAAAACTTTATCGTAATACACATACTCATCTCTTCAAGGTTTGCAGGCAGGGACAGAGAACCACCTTCTGCGGCTCGCTCTGAGCTCGTCAATTTAGGTTGCAGGTTGCATTCCGGGGAGACTAACTCCTGATTAAAATAGTCTAATCCTAAATGTTGCGTGTTTCAGGCGGCTGAGCGCAAAGCTCATCGAGGGGCAAGGATGGGCCACCTCCACCTCCCCACCCCGAGAGCGCGCCGACGGTGGCCCCCTTCCCCTCTCCCCCAAACCATAACCTTGACCATGTCGAGCCTTTCATTTCTTGCAGGATCCGGCTGGAATATTTGACCTGATTGAAGTGGTAGGCAATGGCACGTACGGGCAAGTCTGGAAGGTAAGAAAGAGTCTGCAATGGGGGAGCCTCTCAGGCCACGAGCCGTACGAGGAGCTTCGGCAGCAGCAGCTGCTGCTGCTGTCACATCTGCTGCTGCGTGCTATAGCTGGCAGTGCTGCCGCTGCTATGCTGTGGCCTCTCCCACATCTGCCGCGATGCATCTGCTGCTGCTGCTGCTGGTCAAGTCCTCCCCTGCTGCCACCTTCACGTGGCAGCTTCACCATCGAAGCACTGTGCAGCAGAAGTAGCCTGAAGGAGGCAGTGGCTAAACTGGGTTGTCTGTCAGGTATGGCGGCTGGCGAGGCAAGGTAGCTCACAGCTCGCACCAATTCGCAGTCTTGTTGAGTATTGGAAGATTGCTCTCCTAGTGGTTGAGCTAGGGGGTGTTGCTAGCCAATCGTGGAGGGGGTGAGGGGCAGCAACCGTCCCACCCTTGCGCACATTGCACATGCCTCGCACATGCTACACTCGCACTGCCCCACCTTTCTACTCTGCCTTGACCTACCAATTACAGCAAGCGGCATGCCTCATCTGGATGCTTCCCCCAAGGAGGGAGGGATTGGGGCAGCAGCCTCTCCCCATCGCCCCGTAGCCGTGATCCACTCACTGCCAGAGATGAGCTCGCCCAGGTCTCATCACCTTCCATAGCACCTCCACCTTCATCCACCACTTTCACGCATTTGAAAATGGCCTGCGTTCTCCAGCTTTAGCTTTAGTCTGTCATCTGCCATTGATCGCCAGGTTTATGCAGTGTACTGCTCTGTTAACATCTGTATGTCTGCATGTTTTGCACATGCACGAGCCTGCAATGTGTTTGTGCGTGCACAAGTCTGCCTGTTCGTGTGCGCGCGCACGAGCAAAAGTGTGCCTTTTGAGTTGGCTCACACTCGTGCAAGCTCGCCAGCCAGTGTGTGCTGATGGATGCCTCGGGAATTCATGCCCCTGCTCCACGGATTCACGAGCTCCTGTATAGTGACTAAGGGAGTTCTGGCAAAGATGGCGTCTGATTCTGTTGGCTCACTGACGGTGTCGTGGACTACATGGCTTAGTGACTCGGTATGCCAGCTGAGCAGCTAGCTACTAGCTGCTTCTGTCAGTGACTAGGGGGGGGGGGAGAGAGGAGGGCTTTGCAGCATTGCCAGGGGTGAGCAATTAGTTGTCAAGCAGAGACTGGCAACAGGAGCCACTGGGATGAGTGGCCACTGGGTGTTGGAGGCTCCATCGTGACGATCTACTCCGAACGAAGGAGGCTGGTTTGAGAGGGATGGATGGATGGATGGATGGATGGATGGCAGGTTTGGCACGGATAAATCATAAGCTGCATTGTGCTGTTGCAGCGATGCCTCTGTGCAGCTGCAGTTAGTCTCTCGTGAGTCTCTTGAGTCATCCAGCCGTTCGGCTGGAGGGATTTTCCAGCCGAGCTGGTCGGCTTTCGGTTGTCCCTCCTGTGATTGCACATGGCGGCTTTGCATCAAGTCGAGGCTCGTTTTAGGGCGTGCCGCTCCTGCGGCAGTCGATGGAGAGCAGCTGAGTCGTTGCTCTTGTACTGTTCAACCGGAGTGCATGAAGCGAGTGCCGCAGCGCTGCGGGGCCCAAACGGTCGTTTCCACCGAGCTGACAAGTGCCCGGCTCTAGCTTTACTGATGCTCACTACTCCTCCCGGTGAACCTGTGAACCGGGCCGTTTCTCAGATGGCCAGCTAGATGGACAGTGGTGAAGCTGCACCGCCAGCGTCACCAGTGATCACTAGTGGCAATTGGTGAAGTGCTGTAGCCGGGAATTTGTAGATTTAACGGCCTCATTTTGTGTAGCAGCAGAAGAGCCTTAACGGCTCCCACCATCGCTCCCAGTTGGCAATAAAGGATCGCCCCCTGTGATGGCGCACTAGGTAAGGCAGTTGCTTTTCACGACCTCGGTCCCGACGTAGTGGTTTCGAAATCTGTGTTGGGCAATTCTATATTGCCACTGCAAGGGGCGGTGATAGCCTTTAAGGCAGTTCTGTCGCTGTACAAAAGAAAGGCTGTTAAATCAGCTAGTATTTCTTTGCCTCCTGGGCTATCACGATATGCAGAAGGGGGCCGAACCTTCTAAGGTGTATGCTGTGGCCCCAAGCCACGCCTCTTCAGCAGGCAATACTTGCCAGTGCCGACTCGGCCTGCTGAGTGAGAGCCTTCACTTTCACCTTCACCTTCATCATATGCCGATGATGCAGCACAGCTTTGCATGTACTCTGATCCACCCTGCCTTACAGCGCTCTGTCGAGCCATGTCCATTCCCCCTTCAACTCGCACTGCTGACAACAGTCACACTTGAATGGCTGCAAACTTTCTCAAATTGAGTGGCGCTTAAACTAATATACTAGCTACCTATTGGCAAACCGAGCATCACTCTGAAACTGCAAAGCCTCACCTTCCAAATGGGCTCGGCCAGCATATCTCCTGTAGCTTCTCGACTTCTGCAACTCACTGCTTACTGGCTCATCAGCATGTGCGATCAGGCGATTGCAGCTGGTGCAAAACTCTGCAGCTAGGCTTGTGTGTCGTAAGCGTCGCAGTTGCCACATTACTCCACTTCTCGCCGACCTGCACTGACTACCAGTCAAGCACCGGATTGACTTTAAGGTTTTGTCGCTCACTTTTAGGTCCCTTCATTCTATGGCTCCAGCCTATCTGTCAGATATACTACCCCATCAGGCCAAACATCGTACCTCCCGCTTTTCGGAATCCAACAGTCTAGAAATACCTCGTACACACCTTAAATCCTTTGGAGACCGTGCATTTAGCTCGTATGCTCCCACAGCCTGGAACTCCCTCCCGACCTGCATCAGAACATCCCCTGACCTGACCACATTTAAAAGAAACTTAAAAACATACCTATTTAGGACAGCATTTAGTGGGTCCTTGTGATTCGTCCTCGATGTGCTTATGCGTGCTGACACTGTTCATGCTGCCACTAACCACATTTGCATGCTGACCCAGTGCATGTAACCCCTAACCATGTTATTCATTTTGTTTGTTTTTCAAGCATGATTTTACTTACTATTCTATTGCGTATCACTTTGCAGCAAATGTAAAGCGCCTAGAAAGAGATTAAGTTCTCTGAGGGCGCTTTATCAAGTGCAATATTATTATTATTATTATTATTAGCTTCTGGTGGAAGAGTTTGGGTGTCCTGTTCTAAAATTATCCTTTCACTCGATGACTACGTCAGATGCACCGTCAAGTTTGCCTACTTTCAGCTACATTGCAAGCTGGTCCATGCATTCGTGACATCCCGTCTTGACTTCCGTAATTCACTGTTTGCTGCGTAGCACGTGTCTTGCCACGCCCTCCTACCTTTGGATGTCGGCTCAGCACGCGACTCTGTTGCACGTGATACAGCTTGTGGCCAATCCATCACGGTGCTGCACTATGTACAGGCAGGTGAACCCACTGGATCCCATTTTCCAGAGCAATGGCAAATCGAATCGCGGCGTTTGCAGTCGAAGTCGACTCAAACTTTTGCCAGGCTTTTTAGCCTTTTTGCCTGCAACAGCAGAGAGTGGAGGTGGGAGGATGGTTAGGGTGGCATTTATGCTCGGGTCCGCCCAGCCAGCTGGTCATCGACTGACTCCGCCAAGCCGGCATCTACAGTTATTCTCTGGCCCCCCATGGTCTGTCGTTTCATTTAAGATTTCATGTCATTTTCGGGCTGCCTTCGGCTCATATTTAGCACGGCCTCCGGGAGATCCTCTGTCGTCTTCGTCGTCATCGTAGGACTGGTAGGGCTAGCTAGCTCTGCTCACTCTGCCCAGGAACCGCTGACCAGTTTCTGATTCAGCTGATCAGAGATCTGATCAGAGATCTCTGATCAGAGATCTCTGCGTTTCAGTCGATTCGCTTCGGAGGCTGCTGAGGAGCCTTAAGTCGACAATCAAGAATTCCTGAGGCTGAAGCCCCGAGGCAGCAGAAGCCGTAGCACCACCCCCAATCATCCTCCGTCTGCCTTTCATTTACTGGTCTGCAAAGGACGTCTGGAGGTCGACGGCAATAACAAGGCCAGCTGTCCTGCTGTAAATCGAGAGCCCCAGTCTCTCGGCTTGACCTACTTCTCCTTAGGTCGGGTAGTAGTGGGCGGGCCTTTTGTTGGGAGAGCTTGAATAGTGCCCACTGTGCCAGTCCCTCAGCCGATTGCTGGTCTGGCCATTGTGGTGATAATTAAGCTTCAATCTTGCAATCAATTCATTCAAAGAGCTTGGGCCCAACGTCGGGTATTGTCCTGCCTGGCCATCAGCCAATGCAAACGTTGCAGAGTGGTGCACTTTTCTTAGCATGCACAGGCCTTTGTAGAAAGCTGGAGACCTCTTCTGAGGCCAGCTCTGCCAGTCGCCATCTCCACTGCGGCATAGTGCATGCTACTGCTATGCTGTTCTCGAGCATGTGTGCACACGTACTTGTTAGCCCACAAATGCGAATTTGAGCGAAGGGATGGAAGGACGTCGCGACTTGACCCTTGGCTTGGCTGCATTTTGAAAAGAAGCAAAGGAACACTACTAGTTTCTCGTAGCATTGGTGGGTCCTTGTGATTAGTCATGTGTGTGCATAAGTGTGCTGACGCTGTGCATGCTGGCACTAGCCGTATTTTACATTTTGACACTGTGCATGTCACCTCTAAACATGTCATGCTTGACAGCATTGTGCATACAACCACTGACCATTTGATCTTGCTTCCTTTAAAGCACGTGTGAAGTGCCTAGAAAGATATTAAATTTATCCGAGGGTGCTATACAACGGGTCAGAGCCGCCTTCAACAACCTCGGTGGCTGCCTTGGCTTCAGGACTGCAAGCTAGCCGAGATCCTTCAGGTACACAGGTTCCATTAGATGAGCAGTTTAAGTCAGCCTCCCTCAAGATGGTGTCCTTCACCTGTGCCCACCGGGTCCCACAGGATGGTGGCGATTGAGGGCAGGCAAGCCGAGAAGCACAAATATTGGGCAGGCTTTTGCTATGCCTTGCAAGTGAGATAAAATCAAGCTGAAAGCACAAAATAAGAAAATCGGATGCTCTACTAAGAAGCGCTTATTGAAATCGTCGTGATGACGATAATGATAGTAATAATTATAATCATAATAGTAGTAACATATTTATGTAGCCCCGTGAGAGAACTAAATCTGTTCCAAGATGCCACCAATTCTGGAAAGGCAGCATGTTTAGTATAACTCTTCTTTTTTTTTCAGCGCATTAGCTCCTTGACAGTCTTGGCGGCCATGGTCCTATGCGAAATCCATGTTTGTTACTCGCCTTGCCAAGTCCTGCTGAATGCGAAGCTGGTGCCCAGCCGATTGTAGAAAAACTTGTTTGGGGTGTGGCTGTGCTATGCAGGTAGTGGGAGTAGCTGGCATACCCCTAAGTGATGCTTACACCAGGCGAGCCTGTGAAGCCTGGGAAAGTTCTAGGAAACTCCTCTTTTGCCCGTGCTCGCCCTCGAATGCTGAAGCCATTTCTGGGAACGGTACTTGATGGCTTTCATTTTTAGCACGAGTGCAGATGACAAGCAGCCTGCAGTCATGCTTCCAATCACAGTCGGCCTTCCAGCACCTCGGGTTCTCTCAGTTACTCAATCGGCAGCTAAAGTGCTGTCGACATTTTGCACTTGGATGGCCACTGGCTTTATCTCAGTGACCGAGATTCCTAATAGTTTTGGGCAAGTGTAGTGTTGCTCCGAAACTGGATAGTGTAGACTCAAAATATACTTGGCCTGTAGCCTTTGCACGGAGCCTGGATCATGTCCTCTTTCAAAAACATGATTTTGCCAGCTGACCAGATTAGCTTCACAGTCAAGCATGCGTATTTTCAGTTATGTAATGTTGAAGCCATTTCCATCTTTTAGATACTTATACCGCAGCAGCCAAGTGGGTCCATGCATTTGTGACATAAATAAGAATAATGATAATGATAATAAGAATAAGACGTTGATCTAGTAACCCAAGAGATAAAGCTCTGTCTCAGCAGTTTACTGATGCTGGACAGGAATCCTATGTTGACTCCTGTAATTCCCTGCTGCCAGGTCTTCCTGCTAGTGCAGTAAGGGACACACAGCTAGTGCACAACTCGGTTACTAGGCTTGTCTGCCGTGATTGTTCTATCTGGATACAAGGAGGAGGGAGAATGAAAACGTAAATATGTACGTAAACGTAAATATGTATAAATAGTACGCCCAAGTGCAGGTGGTAAGCATAGGAGCAGTTCTCACCCTGCTGAGAACCGTGGGCAAAAGAGTGAAGGTCACTGGCTTAAGAGGGAAAGTTAAGTAGATAAACCCTCCAGTCCAGTCCTGCCTAGTCTGTCACGGAGGTTGCTAAGGGGACTTAGCATGCCAAGTTGCTAAGGAGACTCACTTGAAAGGCCCCTCTCTAGTTCAGGGGAGGGCACCATTCTGAGGCAGACATTCACGTGCACCTTCATGTCTTCTTCGTACAATCTTAGGCCGATGTTAGCTCTCCACGGGAAGCCACACACACACACTGCACACACACACACTGCACACACACACACTGCACACACACACACTGCACACACACACACTGCACACACACACACACTGCACACACACACACACACTGCACACACACACACACACACACACACACACACACACCGCACACACACCGCACACACACCGCACACACACACACACACCGCACACACACCGCACACACACACACACACACCGCACACACACACACACACCGCACACACACACACACCGCACACACACACACCCCACACACACACACACACACACACACACACACACACACACACACACACACACACACACACACACACCGCACACACACACACACACACACACACCACACACACACACACACACACACACACAGACACACACACACACACACACACACACACACACACACACACACCGCACACACACACACACACACACACACACACACACACACACACACACACACACACACACACCACACACACACACACACACACACACACACACACCGCACACACACACACACACCGCACACACACACACACACCGCACACACACACCACACACCGCACGCACGCACACCCACCGCACACACACCTGGCTGCTGATAAGGCCTGCAGGTGAGAGGATTGGCCCTATTAGACTGTGTCCATCCTAAAGATGAGAGTGTGGTCACTTGATGGGCTGTTGAATAGTGATGTTCAACTTTATAGCAGTGAGACCATTATTTATTCACCTATCAGGCCTTCTAGTGGTTTCGGTGGATTGACATCAGAATGCAGTGGCTGCAGTGCAGCAGAAGCAGCAGCAGCAGCACATCCTATTTTAGCTGCTGAAAGCCAAGTCGGTCAGTCGTACCGGCACTTGCTGTACCCACGTCTGCCGCTGAACTCGAGTCTCATCGTGGTCCCCTCCGTATTGAAACTTTCCATCTTTTCGTTATGTTTTCGCTGAGTACACTTGCCGGCTTCGCCATCCGGGCTTCTTGGTTGGCTCTGTGCACGAGACGGCAGCTCAGGCAGAAGGCAGCCCGAGCAGTAGCAGCAGCAGCAGCAGCAGGTTTGGTAGACCCGAGCAGCAGCCACCGCTGTGCATATCCTGACAGCTGCTGCTGCTTGAGCTGCTGTCGGTGACCTGTGACCTTGTGGGTGACCGGTGGCCGGGTGTGGCCACTCGGACCTAATGCAGTCGGGTCGGTGGGCGTGGTCAGCTCAGGTGCTTTGTAAGCAAGCTGTCATGGTGGGCAGCCTGCCTATTGTGAGAGCATGCCTATTGGACGACTACCGGATGATTGTTGGGAGTCGCCTGCCTTTTGGGCTAGCCACTTATCCATCGGTCACCAGCTTCCGTTCAAGTGCTCTTTGACACAGGCCCTTTGACGAAGGTCCTGTTTGAGGGGGAAATTCGCCTGGACGGGCGGGCTGCTCTGGCTTCGGGGTTTTTGCTGGCTGGCTGGCTGGCTTGAATTGCCTTCGGTGGCTGCAGATTTCTCTGGCTAGCTGCCATACGAAGCTGCAGCCAGGCGACGTTCCTGCCTCAATGTGGCAGCCAGGCGACGTTCCTGCCTCAATGTGGCAGCCAGGCGTGCAAACACATCGGCAACAGCCGGACACAGCGATCCACCACCCGACCGGGCCTTGGACTACAGACAGAAATCCGAAGCCCGAAGCCGGTTGGCCTAGACAATCGAATGCCCAGTGTTTGTCTGAATGGGACATTCGCGGAATCAATATAATTTGTAATCGCCTGCTTGCAAGTAGGCAGCATGTCATATTCAGCCGAGCCGTGAGGTACTTGTGTCATGTTGGCTCCCGAAGAATGCACTCCTCTCGCACGACTGGCACACCGCAATGGAAACCAGTGTAGCCCATTTGGGGGCGCCTTTGCAGACTTCCCATTCTGTCCTTGATGCATTCAGTTCTTGCAGATGTTCGGGCGGGGAAGAGAGAGGTGGAGAGAGAGCTGGAGAGAGAGCTGGAGAGAGAGATAGAGAGAGAGAGAGAGAGAGAGAGAGAGAGAGAGAGAGAGAGAGAGAGAGAGAGAGAGAGAGAGAGAGAGAGAGAGAGAGAGAGAGAGAGAGAGAGAGAGAGAGAGAGAGAGATAGCTGGAGAGTTGATGCCGACTGTGTAGGCGATGGATTGGCAGGCCTTGGGGTTAGGTTTTAGGAGCCAGCCACAAGGGCCACATGCTGCCATTGTGCTGCCACCGCTTGATGGCTGTAGTCTAGGCTTTCCTTGCTGCCAGGCAGCCGGCAAGCTGCGTGGTGGGCAGTGCGATGTGAGCAGCATTGGTGTGGCCCAATAGTTGAAAAAAACTTAGCTGATTTAATAGCCTCATTTGTGCATCAGCAGATGAGTCTTATCACTGCCGATTGCAGTTGGCAGTAAAGGATTGACCTACTGCAGGCCTCGATTCCACGACCTGGGTCTTGAAGAGCAAGCGTCTCACCTCCTTGGCTATCACGGCCCAGTCATGTCCATGTCTGGGCCTGTGCCATGCAGCCACCGTGCATCCATCAAAGCATTTCTGCCTATCAGGTGTGTTAAAAGACCACGACCTGCTTGCTCCAAGGTGCTCCGCCCCCCCCTTTAACGATCGAGGTCAAGATGAATGTTTTTGATGACCGAGGTCGTGGACTCGAGCCCAGTGGCATATGTGAAGTGTCTGAATAGAGATTATTTAGCTCTGTTACGGTGCTATAGAAATGATTTATATTTATGGACGCAATGCATTGCACAGTATTTGCTAACGAGCCGAGTTCCTGCTGCAGCCTCTGGCCACCTGGCACACAATCCAATTTTGCAGCGGCTCCGCCCACCTGGGGGCTGGCAGCCCCTCCCTCGTGTCAGCGATAGCACTGGATTAGTCTCGGTATCGACCAGCCGGCACCGAGCACCTGCTGACCTGTTACTGGTTTCGGCTGGAGCCAGGATTGCATCGGGAGTAGGATTTCCTAGAACGACACGTGGTGCGACGAGCAAGCGAACCACTCATCAGCCACAGGCTACAGCCTGTCGTGCTCTGTGGCTGCAGCAGCTGAGCAGCTGGACCAGCTCGGCCAGCACCCCATTCCTTGGCTGCCGGCTGTCGGGAGGACTGCTCTGTACTTTGCTGAGACTGACTCACGGCTCTGCTCTGCTCTCGTTCCAACCAGCTCCAACCAGCCGGCTCCATCTTCCCTTTTCCGGTGAAGGGGGTGTGTGGGGCCTGAATGGTGAGGGTGGGGGCCTCTGCCACAGGCATAGGAGAATCAGGTTGGATGCCGCTGCCGCTGGGCTGGTCGCTCTGCAGCGATTTCGGCAGCGACATGCTGCTGATGCTGCTGCAAAACCGTCGCAAAGCGGTGGTTCCGGCCAGGCTGTCCTTCTGTTTGGTCCAGGGACCTTCGCGACTGGCCGCTTGGACGTCGCTGTGCGCTGCCACATCTAGCGCCGGCCGCTGCTGCCGGACGGGCGTGCGCCCCGGCGGCATCGGCTTTCTTGCCTGCGCCTCGTCTGCCCGGTCGGGACGCCACACCGTGCCGTCCGGCCGTCTGTCTTCGGCCGCTCCTGCCTTGTCCGTTTGCTCGGCGCTTGCTTTGCCTCACCTCCACGCCCACTCCGCCCACGAGCGCACCAGCCTGCGTGGGGTGTTCGTTTGGCCATGCTCGTTGACAGCGTCGCTGTGCCGTCGCGTGATGTCTGTCGGTGCGTGCTTCAATGCTGCCAACCTCTCGTGCTCTCACCTGCCGTGCTACTGCCATCTTGCCGTCTCGCAGGGCCGGCACACGCGGACGGGCCAGCTCGCTGCTGTAAAACTGATGAACGTCAACGAGGACGAGGAAGAGGAAATCAAACTCGAGATTAACGTGCTGAAGAAGGTCCGTGGACACTGCTGAGGCGTGGCGCAAAGTATGGTGGGGGCGTGGCACGGGTTGGGGGGGGGAGACCTTGCCGCTCCTTGTGGGGACACGGAGGCGTGGTGCCCGAAGGGAGATTCTGCTGCCGGTGCTATGCCAGCTCCACCGACGCGCTAACCCCCGGAGGGGGGCTAGGCGCTGAGCTGACCCCTCCGCCGAGGCCCTGGCCCCACCGAGGCACTGATCTGACCCAGCCGACTGAGCTGACCCCTCGAGGCGCTGACTCCCGCTGAGGCGCTGAGCTGACCCTTCCGATACAGTCAGTGCAGCCGGAATTGTAAGCACGCAAGCCAGCGGCTCGTGGCCGGTGGCTGCAGCACGGTGCTTTTCACGGATTCCTCATTGAAGTTGCGGTGCAGAGAACGGATGGTTTTTGTGAAGAGTTTCTTAGTCTGTTAGACCCACGTTGGTGTCTGCACCACTGCCCCCTCTTTGTCCTCCTCCCCCTCGTACAGCATCCTGTTGGCAAGCATGTGGGGAGCACGCATGCACGTCTTCCTTCTGCCGGCGGCCGATCTGGTACGTTTTAACCTTGGTTACCTAAGGCCTCTCTCTCTCCCCCTCTCTGTCTCTCTCTCCCCCTCTCTGTCTCTGTGTCTCTCTGTCTGTCTCTGTATCTCTGTCTGTCTGTCTGTATCTCTGTCTCCCTGTCTCCCTGTCTCTCTCTCTCTCTGTCTCTGTCTCTCTCTCTCTCTCTCTCTCTCTCTCTCTCTCTCTCTCTCTCTCTCTCTCTCTCTCTCTGTATCTCTGTATCTGTCTCCCTCCCTCTCTCCCCCTCTCTCTGTGTCTCTGTGTGTGTGTCTCTCTCTCTCTCTCTCTCTCTCTCTCTCTCTCTCTCTCTCTCTCTCTCTCTCTCTCTCTCTCTCTCTCTCTCTCTGTCTCTCTCTGTGTCTCTGTCTCTCTCTCTCTCTGTCTCTCTCTCTGTCTCTCTCTGTCTGTCTCTCTCTGTGTCTCTGTCTCTCTCTCTGTCGCTGTCACTCTTTCTGTCTCTCTCTGTATCTCTGTATCCCTCTCTCTCTCTCTCTCTCTCTCTCTCTCTCTCTCCCATCGATGCCCGCTGTCCGCCACATTACTGTTGGCTTCTCTTAGCCTGCTGGAGCTGCTTGCACGGGGGCGCGTCAGTTTTGACCCGGATGCCGTTGGCTGGAGAAAACTGGACGTGACTTCGCCTGACTGCTTGCGTATCGGTTCTAGTACTCGCACCACCGTAACATCGCCACTTATTATGGAGCGTTCGTGAAGAAGTCGCCGACGGGCAAGGACGACCAGCTATGGCTGGTCATGGAGTACTGCGGCGCCGGCTCGGTCACCGATCTCGTCAAGTCCATGAAGGGCGCGGCCCTTCGCGAAGAGTGGATCGCCTACGTCACGCGCGAAATCCTTCGGGTGAGAGCCTGCTGCTGCTGCTTCCCCGTCCTTCGAAGGCTGCTCTGAGGAGCCAGCACGCTTCTGGTCGTGTGCGCGCCCCGATGAGCTCGTGAGTCGGCAACAGAGCGTGCTGTCGCTGTGCTGCGGGCGTCAGTCGGTTCCTTCCAGCCTGCACGAGGGCCCTACGTGACACCCTACGTGACCCCTCGTGACTTCTTTTCTAGCTTCGACGGCCCTACTACGCGTACGCTTTGCTGCGGGCCATCCACTCTTGGCACAGCTGCGTGTTAGGTGCGCTCCCTGTCACACGGCTTTGCTGAGCGCAGGCCTCTTGCTCGCACGGTGGGCACTCATTCGCGAGCCCAGTCCCTTTCAATGTATTAACAAGCCTATTGACTGCTGAGGGTTATTTCAGCAAAGCATTAGAGCCAGAGGTAATTAAGGTAATGGTAATTAAGGGGTTTCAGTCTTTCGAAAAGCAAAAATGCATTTTTGTTATTATACGGCACACATTGAAAGCCAGACATTAGGTTTTGTAAAATTTCACTTCAGGTGAGACCAGCCCGATGGTCACTGCTAGGTTATAGCATTTTTTATTTACCTCATGTGTCTCACTCTCTTATCTTCCTACTTTGGCCCGGTCTCTTTGGTTTGTCTGTCTCAGTCCTCAGTTCCCATATTCTCATGCCCTCTCTATCTCTTCTCCTCTCCCTTCATCCTTTTCCGTGTCTTTCTTACATCTTTCTGCCCCTTCTCCTTCATTTGATCTCCTCCCTCGGTCTGTTTCATGCCTACTTCTTATTTTCTCTCTTTCCCATCGTCTGTCTGTCTCCCTGTCTCTATCTTTTCTCTCTCTCTCTGTCTCTCTGTCTGTCTGTCTGTCTCTCTGTCTCTATCTTTTGTCTCTCTGTCTCTCTTGTCTCTCTGGCTGTCTGTCTCTCTCCCTATCCCTCTATGTCTGTCTGTCTCTCTCTCTGTCTGTCTCTCTCATTCCCATCTCCCTCTCTCTTTCTCTCCTCTTCTTCCTTCCTTCTCTGTCTCTCTCTCTGTCTCTCTCTCTCTGTCTCTCTCTCTCTCCCTCTCTCTCTGTCTCTCTCTCTCTGTCTCTCTCTCTCTCTCTCTCTCTCTCTCTGTCTCTCTCTCTCCCTCTCTCTCTCTCTGTCTCTCTCTCTCTGTCTCTCTCTGTCTCTCTGTGTCTCTCCCTGTCTCTGTCTCTGTCTGTCTGTCTGTCTGTCTCTCTCTCTCTCTCTCTTGGTCTCCTCTATGCCATGTTCCATGCGCCCATGACGATGGGCGATCAGGCATTGCCCGACAGCTCTTTTGCTTGCATTATCTTGCAATATGCTATTTGGCTCCATTTTTATTGAGTGAAGTGTTGTCTATCTTCATGCCTCACACCCTTTGAAGCTTTCTTATATCTCCTGAATAGGATTCAACAGAGGATTGAAATGATAATGATATAATAACAATAGTACATTTGTATAGAACCTAATCCCTTTCTAGTAACTTTACATACGCTGGTAAGGAAACATGATCAAACGGTTAGTAGTATTATCCAGATGCCAACAAGCATAAGAGTTAACATTCTCGGTGTCATGATAAACTTTTCTTGTCAACTATTTTGCTCTAGCTGTCGCTTTTGCAGTTTCATTAAAATAGGGTGGATTACGGTGCATTAACGGCTTGCTTCCTAATACGTCAGATTTAGTGTAACTTTGACTATGCTTTCCAGATGTTTCTGTACTGCTAATTTTAACTGCTAAGGGAAATGTCCATATTGGCTTTACATTTCTGGCAAAAACTTTATGCTGCCCAGCTACCATAATAATAACTAGCTTGCAGCCGTGAAAAATCACGGAACTCTTTGCTTTGGAAGGCGTACACCTGATCTTGCTTGTGAGCGAGCGGGGGGGGGGGGGGGGGGGGCGCGTCACGCTAACTCTGGCAGCGGTCCAATATGCCAGCTCTCAGCTGCACGAAGGGAAATCTACGGACGTGCCTGTCGTCACTTCCGGCGATAGCCCTCCCAGTGAGACTGCAAGCTGCCGGAATGCCGTGCCCACCCTTTGAACAACCCTTTTAAGTTCACGATTTCAATGATCAATTTCAACTACGAGAGTGCATGTTTCAGCTACACGTGCAATTTATCAAATTGTCTCCCTTTCCCTTTTTGACACATACCATATTGCTGTACAAACATAGAAAGGACTCACATGAAAATGTGACGTCAGGGGTTGGACAAACGGACTGACTAACAAACCTAGCTTGTTGTAGGAGTAGTTTATAATGATGTTTTAGTATAGCACCCTCAGAGAACTAAAGCTCTTTCTAGGCATTTTACATATGCTGTAAAGGAAGCATGTCAACATGCTCAGTGATAGCATGATCAGGGACCGAGCTCATAAGCACTCCAAGGACTAGTCACGAAGACCCAGTGAATGCTGTGACAAACAAGTGAGTTTATAGCCTCTATTCAAATGTCTCTATTACTGTCTCTATTCTAAAGTCAGGGGATGTCTCTCCCTGCCTGCCTGCCTGCCTGCCTCTCTCTCTCTCTCTCTCTCTCTCTCTCTCTCTCTCTCTCTCTCTCTCTCTCCCTCCCCCGTGCGTGTGTCTCTCTCCCTATCTGTCTCTATTTCTTTCTCTGTGGCTCTGTCTGTCTCCCTCTCTCTCTCTCTCTCTCTCTCTCTCTCTCTCTCTCTCTCTCTCTCTCTCTCTCTCTCTCTCTTGAATATGATCTGATGGCACAGCCTCCAAAAGATTTGAGGTTGGTTCGAGGCACAGCTAAACGGTTAGTGTCAGGAGAGCTTGTGGTACGATACAAAGCCTGGTTGGGGTGAGTTTGGATAGGTAGGCAGGAGCAAGGGAGTGAAGGAACCTAAAAGTGAGTGACTAAACATTGAAGACGATGGCTGCTTGATGGGTAGCCAGCTCAGGTCGACTAGAAGTTGCTGGCGTGATGTGGCCACTGCGATGCTCATGGCAGCTAAGGCTAGAGCTTTGCACCAACTGTAAGCGCCTGGTTGCACAGGCAAAAGACCTGCAAGCAGCGTGTTGCGGAAGTCGAGATGGAATGTCACACGTGCATCGGCCAACTTAGGTGTGGATTCACTGGCCAAGCAGACCCGAATGTTGGTGATGTTACTCGAGCTGGTGTGGTCGGCTAGTGAAAGGTCACTTTGGAACAGGACACCTAGATTTCGTGCAGATGAAACAGGAGATCTGCTCGCAGAGACGGTTTATACTCTCCCTCTTGCTGATGTGATTGCCAAGCACAATCTAGGCTTTCACTTCTATGTGGATGACACTCAGTTGTACCTTTGCTTTGATCCCTCCCAGCCTTCGAGCACCTCAAATTCTCTCAACTCACTTGCTGCATGCATTGGTGACATCCGCACATGGATGGCAGCAAATTTTCTAAAACTAAACGATGATAAAACTAACTTACTAGTTATGTGCAAACCCAGTGTGATTCAGAGATTGGAAAGGCTGACTCTCAAAATTGGCTCTGCCAGCATATCTCCTGTCGAATCAGCTCGAAATCTAGGTGTCATATTCCAAAGCGACCTCTCGTAAGACGACCATATCAGCTCCGAAGTCAAATCTGCCTATTTTCAGCTTCATAACATTGCTAAAATTCGGGCTTGTTTAGATAAGGATACCACGTCCAAGTTGGTCCATGCATTCGTGACATCCCGTCTCGACTTCTGCAACTCACTGCTTACTGGCTCACCAGCATGTGCGATCAGGCGATTGCAGCTGGTGCCAAACTCTGCAGCTAGGCTTGTGTGTCGTAAGCGTCGCAGTTGCCACATTACTCCACTTCTCGCCGACCTGCACTGGCTACCAGTCAAGCACCGGATTGACTTTAAGGTTTTGTCGCTCACTTTAGGTCCCTTCATTCTATGGCTCCAGCCTATCTGTCAGATATACTACCCCATCAGGCCAAGCATCGTACCTCCCGCTTTTCGGAATCCAACAGCCTAGAAATACCTCGTACACACCTTAAATCCTTTGGAGACCTTGCATTTAGTTCGTATGCTCCTAAAGCCTGGAACTCCCTCTGACCTGCGTCAGAACAACCCCTGACCTGACCGCATTTAAAAGGAACTTAAAAACACACCTATTTAGGACAGCATTTAGTGGGTCCCTGTGATTCGTCCTTGATGTGCTTATGCATGCTGACACTGTGCATGCTGCCACAAACCACATTTGCATGCCGACCCTGTGCATGTCACCCCTAACCATGTTATTCATTTTGTTTTTTTTCAAGCATGATTCTACTTACCATTCATAAGCATTTCCCTTTGCAGCAAATGTAAAGCGCCCAGAAAGAGATTAAGTTCTCTGAGGGCGCTTTATCAAGTGCATTATTATTATTATTATCGTCATTAAGCCACGTGTTGCTAGTATAGTACCGGCGGTTGCAGGATTGCTTCAGCTCGAGGGATCGCTATAGCCAGCACGGCTCCTGTGCGATTCCTGTGGAGCACGTGGAGCATCTGGAGAGGGTCTGAGGGTCTGATTGGCACGTGATTCGCTGGATCGAGACTTAAACATTGTAGCCATCTGTCGTTCCTTGGCAGTCTTACAGTGGTCATCAGAAACCCTTGACCGGTAGAAACCAGACCAATATTTCGTGCTTCTCTTTGCATTTTAAAATATGCCTAAGCATCGAGACGCCGACTGAGGCCCTAGATTGATTTTGTATCGCTGGCATTATCGATCGAAGGACCTTATGGTTGGGGTATGCTGGTGAGCCTGCCAGCTTGAGTATGGCAGGACCACCGGGGGGGGGGGGGTGGTGCATGGCAATGCTAGAGTGGCTGGATCATGGAACAGGGCCAGATTGGGAGGATGTCATACTTGGCTAGGCCGTGTAGTGCTTGGCTTTTGACACCTGCAGGGATCATTAATTCTTGCTCGATTGTACCATCAGAAATGCATCGGCCCATTAAACGATCTCGGCAGGGCTTAGTGAGACAACTACTGCATGCCTTGCATGCCTCTACTGCTTGCAGCTCGTCATACGGCTGTATGATCGCGGTAGAACTGCACACGGCCGTCACCCTGTTTCACGATGACTGCTCACATTATTTGCTGTGTCAGCACTGTTGTGCTTCGAGTCGTTATTTGCCACTGCCAAATACCTTGCATTGGCAATGCCGACCAAGCTGCCTCAATAGAACAAATGTACTGGCTGGACTGTCCCAGCAGTGACCGAGCATTGGTGCTCACGGCTGCTGCCTGATGCTGATTAGCTGTTGCAGCTGACCGATTAGTGCTGAAAACAAACAGTGCCGAGTTGTGTATTTGCTGCAGGGCCTGGCTCACCTTCACCAGAACAGGGTTATACACAGAGACATAAAAGGACAAAACGTTCTTCTGACAGACAATGCTGAGGTGAAGCTCGGTGAGTATCCGGCATCCTTTTTGCAAGCACCCACATTTTGGTCTTTCTCTTTTTTTTTTGGGGGGGAGAGGAGGGGGCTGTGCAGTCGTGCCACCTTGGTTTCTTCGGTGTGCATTTCAAAGATCGGCTGGACTATTATGATAATATATATATATATATATATATATTAATTTAATGATTATGGTTACATATCAATAGTTATTTATATATAAATATTATCCGGATTAATAACTGTTATTACGGTGAGATTATTGCAGACTGACCTGCCTAGTGACTCTCTTATTCGTGGCCATGTCCGTATTAGCGTTCGGCTGCCCTCGATGTAAGAAACAAAACACGGATTCTGATATAGTCCGGAGACCTGCAGGGCCGATGCTGGCAGTTTGCAAGCATGAAAGCACGTGCTCTCTCTGCGAGTCTTTGCCTTTGAGCCAAAGCTTATCCGAACGCTCCAGGTCGTATTAGGTCTCACCACCATGGATGTTTAAGGCTGATTTATTTCTGTCTCATTAAGTTCACCCTATATATATATATATATATATATATATATATATATATCTATATATATATATATATATATCTATATATATATATATATATATATATATATATATATATATATATATATATATATATATATATATATATATATATAGACTATATATATATATATATATATATATACATATACACACATACACATATTTCATTTGTATGGCTTCTTAAGGGAACCCCATCTCTATTCAGATGCTTCACATATGCCGCGGGGGGGGGGGGGGGGGGCTCGAGCACATGACCTCGGCCTTGAAGTGCATTCATTCCCTCTGCAGCAAATGTAAAGCGCCTAGAAAGAGATTGAGTTCTCTGAGGGCACTTTATCAAGTGCATTATTATTATTATTATCTTGACCTCAGTCTGGGCAAGCACCATAAACCAATGGGTCAGGTCGAATTTGCTTACGTCCATAGCTTAAATCTTTTACCCACTTTTTACTTCTCTCACCCCTCCTTCTCTTTCACTTCCCAGCTCTATTTCTGCATAGTCTCACTGTATCGTTTCTAGCATTAAGGACACCTGAGCAAGTTGTGGCCGAGCAGCAAAATGCACTAAGGGAGTTACGGTTAGGGTTTAGAGCTAATCACTCTACAGAGACGTTACTAGTGTCTATGCATGCATAACAGCGCCAAGTCTCTCGGCTCTCGGCTATTCTTGATCTCTGTGCCGGGATCTCTGTGCCAGGATCTCTGTGCCGGTGATCTCTGTGCCGGTGATCTCTGTGCCGGTGATCTCTGTGCCGGTGATCTCTGTGCCAGGATCTCTGTGCCGGTGATCTCTGTGCCGGTGATCATCTTGTCTTTCTTGAGCTTCATCGTCCTTCTTCGTCGTCTCGCCACTACATCACTGGCATCACAGTGTGGCTGTGGTTTAGATTCGTGTCTTAACAGGAGATTTCAGAGCATGGCTATCGGCTATCGTCTGACTACGTTGAACCGTTCCGAGGGTCACCTCTTTTATTCAATCTATACCCCTCTCTGGCCAGTGTCATTGCCAAGCATAGATAGCATTGCGTTTCATTGCAATGCAGATGACACTCAGCTATGCCTGTCTTTCCTCGTGCGGCCTCTGATGATGAACGCCCTCACCTCCCTCAACTGCCCTTTCATCTTGCTTTGCCGACATTAGCACGTTGAGGGCAGCTACCTTTCTTAAATTGAATGGTCGCGCACGAGTGCGATACCTAATCGCTAACCCGTGTCATTCAGAAACTGGAAAGCTCCACCTTCAAACTTCGATCTGCCAACATCGGTGAGCCGTGATGGCACGCTAGGTAAGGCGGTTGGTTTTCACGATCTCGCTCCCGAGATCGTGGGTTCGAATCCTGTCGTGGGTGATCCTTTATTGCTGCTGCAAGTGGTGACAATAGCCGTAGGGGCTCTTCTGTCGCTATACAAAAGAGGCTGTTCAATCAGCTAGTATCTCTTCCAAAGCAAGTGCTTGGACTTTTTGATTTCTGACCGCATCGGCTCGGAAGAGAAAAGCTGTCTGAAAACATATCACGTTTTTGCCTCAGTTCTCTCGAGGAATGTGCTTGGATCACACGTGCTGTCCCCGTGAGCCACTGTACGTGTAAGTGGATGAAAGTGTGATGAAGTGTGCACTAACCGAGAAAATTCGGGGACTTAGGTATAGCCAGCCGTACCAGAGTTCATCTCTCGCGATTAACTCGAGTATCTGTGCTTAGATATTTTCAAGAATTGCGAGCAATTTTCAGTAGTTTTCGACGGGCCGCCCGTGCATGCCTCGGGGTTCAGGAACTCTGTCAGCTGCACACTTTCTTACCTTTTTTACAGCTGCACACTTTTTTACCTTTTTTTCCCAACCAAATGAAGCTTGAGAGAAGCCTGCAAGGCTTCCAAGCCCAAGTGGCCGAACTCAGGCAATCCTTTGCCCCGAGCATTGTTTCGCTTATTAGAAATGCACACTGAGTGAGCTGTATTAGCATAAGACTGTGCACCAAGTAAATTATCGTAACACGATTTTCTATTGACAGTGTTGCTCACTGCCATTTAGGTTGTCTTTTGAAGTGACCTCGTGGGACGACATTAGTGAAGTTATTTTTTTTTATTATTAATTGCAGCCATTATTTGTCCAACCCTAGTCTACTTGGCATTTGGTCCGTATTCACTTTCTCGGCATCTCTGGATTTCCTTCAATTTTCACATGCCGCTGCCGACAAGGAGTGGTCGAATAGTGTGGAGCAGTCGATGGCAGAGATTTTCACCGATTGGCATGTCTTTACACATTATATCATCCTGTTCTATTCCATTCTATTATTGTAAAGTATTATATAAGTGCGAGGAAAACGTTCGCGCGCCATGTTACAACTCAAACATTCCCGGATTAAATGAAATAATAATTTAACGAATTTATTAATGATTTACTGAAAAAAGGGTGTTCGAACGTTTTCCTCAACCTTACACTATTATTTCGGCACGATCTATCGGCATGTCTTTGGCGAGGGGGAGCGCCTTTGGCGAGGTGTGAGTAGCCCTAGCCGTCGTTCCTGCTCCGCTTGCTAAGGCCTCTCGGAGGAGCAGCCTAGGTTGGACCTGAGGTTTTGTAAATTAACGAACTAGCCTGCTTTCTTGCTCTGCCGAGCCTACCAGGTTTTTGCATTAGGAGGCAGCACGTTTTGTGCTCTTGGCTAAGTTTTCATGCTTCATGTTACTGTTTATAGTTACTGTTTCACACTGGTTTCGTGAAATGTGAAAAAGGAAAACCTTGGCACGAAGGGGGAGAGTGAGATGGGAGTGAGGGAGAGAGGGATGTGACAGAAGGGAGAGTGAATGTGAAGCTTCAGACAGAGATCTACGCACGGGTGAGTGAGCGCAGGCTCACCACGTATGGGTACTCTCACACAGTCGCTCGTGCGCGCATGGATTTGCTTGCACACTCAATGTACACGATGCCTGCAGGCGTGTCTAGGGTGAGAGAAAATATACTGGCATTGTTATATTCATGAACATTCAGCAGCAGCTGCATTCAGCACGACTTGCAATCAGTGGAGTCGGTGGAAGGATTCAGTGGAATGTTCTGCTCTAGTCGGCCGTGCACGAGTGAGGGGAAGTCCATCGTTGTTTTACTTTTCACGAATTCAGTCACACGTCCAGCGTCTGCCTGCTGCTGCTGAGCAGGAGTTCTGACAAGGCGCGTGCGTGCTAGTAAGTCTGCCACGCAAGCCCCGTCCCCGCCGGAAGCCCAGCGTTTCCTGTCCGCGCAGTGGACTTTGGCGTGAGCGCGCAGCTGGACAGGACGGTCAGCCGGAGGAACACTTTCATCGGCACTCCGTACTGGATGGCACCGGAAGTGATCGATTGCGACGAGAACAAGGACGCGACCTATGACAACCGGGTAAGGAGTCGCCGCCGGTCCGCCGTGGTCGCATCCCAGCAGCCGCAGCCCTGCCTCTGTCTGGAGCAGGGTGGAGGAAGGAGAACGAGCATGTTAGAGAAGGAGCAGGAGCGACTCGGCGGTGCAGCGTGTAGCTACTCGCCAGTGCACACTCGTTCATGCGTATTTCGCTTATCGGACCTAGTGGCGCTGCTGCTTGGCGACATCTGTTCGTGATCTGTTGGCGTGAGGCGGCCTTTTTTCGCGTCACTTTGCTCGTTTCAAGTTGGACCCGGCGCCCGCTCTCTCCCGACTCTCGCCGCCTGCCCGAAGTGCCCGTGCTCTCTCGCTCCCTCCCTCTCCCTCTCTCTCTCTCTCTCTCTCTCTCTCTCTCTCTCTCTCTCTCTCTCTCTCTCTCTCCTGCACCATCTCAGCCTTGTCTCGGTGCCTGCCTTTCTGCTCGGTGCCCTTCTTGCTGCCGTGCACACAGATGTGCATGCACATTCGTCTCACGCTTGTTAACCCCGACTCTCTGCACGTGCACGCATGCGTGCACGTGCAGAGAGCTCGCTCTAGGCGAGTAGTGCGTTGTGCTCAGCAGACGACGCTGCTGCTGCTGCCGCTGCCGCCATCTTGGCTCGCGGCCGGTGAGTCTCCGAGCTCCCATCGACTCGTCCTGTTGTAGAGCGACCTGTGGTCACTCGGCATCACGTGCATCGAGATGGCAGAAGGAAAGCCTCGTAAGGCAGCTGCCATTATTTTTAATGGCTCCGCTTTTGCATCTCGCCTGGTCGCTGTGTTGGGCTGCTCCCTGTGGCCCCCCCCTCGTCAGTACCGTAGCCCGGTCGAGCTTGAGAAGGCGCCGCTTCCGGGTCAGCACTTCCGGTGCCCCGCCCCCATTTGGGTAAGGATCCTTAGCGCCCTGCTGGCTGGCCGCCATTTGAGCCAGCCAGCCAGGCTGGCGCCTCCTGTTAGCATGTGGTTGAGTCCTACAACAGCGCCCTGCTCGGCGAGCTTTGCAGGTGGCCGCACCTCGTTGGCGCATCGATTTAATTTTGTTTTGCTCTCTGCTGACAGTGCCTCTCAGCCGGTCGCAGCTATGATGACCATATGGCAGCTGTGGCCGGCAGCTAGCCGGCAGCTTCTGCTCAATCTCGCTCTAGATTCTTTGGAGCCTTCTGCTGTCGCCTGTCGAGCACCCGACATGGCTGTCGTGGCTGCCAATGTCGGATGCTTGTGACTGCAGCATTGTGCGACTGATTGTTAACCACCGGCCGGTTTACGGTCTTTAGTTTCTTCTTCCGGTTTGCAAAGTGTCGACAGTTGCCCGCCGTTCGTTGTAGCTCTCTGCGAGCTTCATCCCATGCGGGCGCTGTTTCTCATACCCCGAAACCCGCCCCCGAAGCTCAAGCAGCGAAAGTGGTAAGCAGCGGCCGCCTGTAAGCAGCGGTCACACGGCTGGCTGTGTGTCAGACGCTTGCCCTGCCGGCGTTTGCAGCAGGTCTGCAGAGCGTGGATCGCTGACCGAGGCTAACCAAAGGCCCTTCACCACTCTTGCTTTGCCTTTCGATCGATGGCAAGACAATTAAAAAACAATCCAAGATGGATTTCCTTAAATTTACATGATCGTGAAAGCTGCTTGCAACTAAACCAAGCTCTCTCTCTCTCTCTCTCTCTCTCTCTCTCTCTCTCTCTCTCTCTCTCTCTCTCTCTCTCTCTCTCTCTGCGACTAAATGCGAGTTTTCCCACGACCTTTGTGGTTAGTGATCAAGGGGTAATGTAAAGAAAATAATTATAAAATTTATCCGACAATGTTTGTTTAGGAAGCCTTTCTAAAGACAAATATGTTAGAACAGTGACCAGAAGTTCTGACGACTTTCACATGAAAGAAAAAATGGTTATGCTAACCACGTCTTACCCGGATGTAAACCGGAAGCAACACGTATAAATACAAGATTTACCGATCGCAGTATCATATTCGACTTGTATCCCCCAACTCTCGGAACCTTGGCAGATCGAGATACATGCGTGAATCTTGTCGAGGTGCATTCCTGTGACTTTCATACTCAGCTTCATTGCCAGGTTGATGCCTTGTAAATTCCATAACTTGGCTGATACTTCATGCATAGGAGCGAAATTTAAAATGCAAGTTCATTTCAAATGATGCAAGAAAAAATTACTGATTTCGGCTGGATACATTTTGCTCTGTATGTCGTCAAACGTCCTGGAGTATTTTTTTATGTAATCGTGGACATATACAGCAAAATCTGCCCAGTACCTGTCACGTGTGAGGCCTGGGGCAATCGGCTGCCGTGCACCTGTTTCTTTTACTGCGCAACACCACCGCCTCTGCTGTACTGCTGCAAACGACTCAATGTGCACTGGCGAGAGAGGGAGGGAGAGAGAGGAGAGTGGGAGGGAGGGAGGGAGGGAGGG
Source organism: Cristatella mucedo (assembly GCA_009760855.2). NCBI lineage: Eukaryota > Metazoa > Bryozoa > Phylactolaemata > Cristatellidae > Cristatella > Cristatella mucedo. Next base: position 457,123 of record WPIO01000165.1, read on the forward strand.
AGGGAGGGAGGGAGGGAGGGAGGGAGGGAGGGAGTGAGGGAGGGAGGGAGGGGAGGGAGGGAGGGAGGGAGGAAAGAGGGGAGGGAGGGAGGGAGGGAGGGAGGGAGGGAGGGGGGGGGAGGGAGAGGGGGGGGGAGAGAGAGAGAGAGAGAGAGAGAGAGAGAGAGAGAGAGAGAGAGAGAGAGAGAGAGAGAGAGAGAGAGAGAGAGAGAGAGAGAGAGAGAGAGAGAGAGAGAGAGGAGAGAGGAGAGAGAGAGAGAGGAGAGAGGAGAGAGAGAGAGAGAGAGAGAGAGAGAGAGAGAGAGAGAGAGAGAGAGAGAGAGAGAGAGAGAGAGAGAGAGAGAGAGAGAGAGAGAGAGAGGCAGAGTTGCAGTTGTCTCTCTAGCCTCCTGCTTTTGACCACAGTGGCAGAGTGCTGATGATGATGGCTGGCTGGGTGCTCCTTAAGAGCAGAGGTGCTGTAGTGAGGCAATCGTCTAGTGCGTGCATGATGTTCTCTAGTACGACCACTTAACCTTTAGCAAATACTTTTGGAACGTGGCTCCCGTGATCGATCACATTTACTTCCAGCCGAGGATCGATGGGTTCTTGCCACGGTGGCTAGCCTTCAGGTCTCTCCTCTGGATCTCTTCCTTAGGCTAGGCTACTGCACTTCTATTCTGGCAGGATTTGCGTACAATGCCATCAATCGTGTACATTACTCAGTGTGGCCGCCATGCTGCCGTCATCAGAATCCAAAAGTGCGACTGGCTGCACCGCGTTGCCCTTGCTTAAGTACGTGCATGACTCCCGGTCGGCAAGCAACAAGTCACTCTCTGACCTCTGATCTCGGACTTACTTATCTGAACTGCTAGAGCACTAGCAATCTTCTCGAGCCATCGGGCCCTTGTTGCCTTACAGAGTTACACAGGGAGATAAAGAGGGAGATATATGCATACATGCATGTACCCAAGGTGAATAAATAAATATATATAATTCACTGGTATAACACCATAAGAGAACTTAATCTCGATTCTGGCGCTTTACATGTGCCACGGGGCTCGAGCCCACGACCTCGGCCATCGAATACATTCATCTTGACCTTGGTCGGAGCAAGCACCGTAACAACTGGGCCAAACAATGCATGCATATGTCTTCAAGGTGATTCTCACTGCACCCGAAGTCGTGGTGGTTTGCATGAGATTTGACGATGCCATCGTCGAGTGTGTTAAACGTACTTATCTGATCGACTCACTTGGTCTTACAAACTTTGAAGAAGCAGCTGTGAATTCAATGCTAGAAGCACATACTTCAATTTTGCCACACCAGCTCCTTTCTTTTAGTGGCCTGACACATCTGGCCCTCCCCCAAACGCTAGCCGGAGGCCGAGACGAACGAACGTGGGCGGACCTCGGCCAAGCTTCTTCCGGCCAGCATTCGATTGAATACAGTTCAAGACGAAACTCACAGGCGTGAGGGCTACACAAAAAGCAGCCTAATATTCGCGCTGTTTTGTTTTCTAAAACTAAACGATGATAAAACTAACTTACTAGTTATGTTCAAACCCAGTGTGATTCAGAGATTGGAAAGGCTGACTCTCAAAATTGGCTCTGCCAGCATATCTCCTGTCGAATCAGCTCGAAATCTAGGTGTCATATTCCAAAGCGACCTCTCGTTAGACGACCATATCAGCTCCGAAGTAAAATCTGCCTATTTTCAGCTTCATAACATTGCTAAAATTCGGGCTTGTTTAGATAAGGATACCACGTCCAAGTTGGTCCATGCATTCGTGACATCCCGTCTCGACTTCTGCAACTCACTGCTTACTGGCTCATCAGCATGTGCGATCAGGCGATTGCAGCTGGTGCAAAACTCTGCAGCTAGGCTTGTGTGTCGTAAGCGTCGCAGTTGCCACATTACTCCACTTCTCGCCGACCTGCACTGACTACCAGTCAAGCACCGGATTGACTTTAAGGTTTTGTCGCTCACTTTTAGGTCCCTTCATTCTATGGCTCCAGCCTATCTGTCAGATATACTACCCCATCAGGCCAAACATCGTACCTCCCGCTTTTCGGAATCCAACAGTCTAGAAATACCTCGTACACACCTTAAATCCTTTGGAGATCGTGCATTTAGTTCGTATACTCCCAAAGCCTGGAACTCCCTCCCGACCTGCGTCAGAACAACCCCTGACCTGACCACATTTAAAAGTAACTTAAAAACACACCTATTTAGGACAGCATTTAGTGGGTCCCTGTGATTCGTCCTTGATGTGCTTATGCATGCTGACACTGTGAATGCTGCCACTAACCACATTTGCATGCCGACCCTGTGCATGTCACCCCTAACCATGTTATTCATTTTGTTTGTTTTTCAAGCATGATTTTACTTACCATTCATAAGCATTTCCCTTTGCAGCAAATGTAAAGCGCCTAGAAAGAGATTGAGTTCTCTCAGGGGGCTTTATAAAGTGCATTATTATCATTATTATTAAGTGCAAGCATCCTACACAAGGCCAATAAATATCTAAGCTGGTGAGAGAGAGGGAGAGAGAGAGGGAGAGAGAGAGGGAGAGACACAGAGAAAGACATAGAGAAAGACAGAGAGAGAGAGAGTGAGAGAGAGAGAGAGAGAGGGAGGGAAGGAGGGGGAGGGAGGGAGAGAGGGAGAGGGAGAGAGACAGAGAGAGAGGGAGAGAGTCAGGGAGAGACAGAGAGAGGGAGAGAGACAGAGAGAGACAGAGGGAGAGAGACAGAGGGGGAGAGACAGAGGGAGAGAGACAGAGGGAGAGAGACAGAGGAAGAGAGACAGAGAGACTGAGAGGGAGAGGGAAAGGGACGGACGAACAGACAGACAGAGAGAGATAAGAGATACAGAGACAGTGAAGCTCAGACAGAAGTTATCTGATGTGGCTGCTACACCTTTGACGACATACCACACGAGCTACTGAGTTTGACACGAGTTGCTGGCGATTAAGGGCACATGCCAGCTGTCTGAAATACAGGGAATTGCAGTAATCTAGATGCATCATGTGACAAATCTACGAGGTAGTTTGACTGTAGCTGTCTTGCCTAAGCTCGCCCTGATCTTTGGAAACGTTCTTTAGCTGAAATAGACAAATTAAATTGAAATAGCTTAATGGCCGAGTAGACAGGGGAGGTGACTTGCCCATCCAGGGACGATTCCTTTTAGATCAGCACGTCCAGATAATGGGCAGACGTCATTGGAGTGATGCTAGGCGAATCAATCTTGAGCTTGAGGTCTTCCAACATGAGGGTGACACTAGGCAGGTCTTATCGTCGTTAAGCTCTAGCTCTAGTCAGTGTGGATGGAACAGGGAATGCAGGTGATGCTAGCAAGGAAGGCGCTGAGAAGACAAGACGTATGAGTTTGAGGCTCTTTTTGATATGTTTGCTGTAGGTGGTCCCATTTTCCTTATTGCCTAACCTGTGCTTTGTGTGTGTGTGTGTGTGTTTGCGCATGCATGTGTGACACGGCTGAATGCACAAGCTGATTCGCATCTGCACGCCGACCTTGTCTAAGCATGCACCTCAAGATGGCTGGAGACGGTGGGTCTCTTCCCTGTCTGCCGCTGCTGCACTCTGGAATTCTTAGCCTACACCCATGCCATGCTGCAAGCTCTTTTGAAGACTAGCTACGAGAAAGTTGTCTTCAGGGTTCGTCTTAGCATCGCTCACGAGCGATCAAGAGGAAAAGGAGTCATAGCTGATGCACCCAAAGCAAAGTGTAACGCCTGCCATCCAAAGCAAATTGCTCAGTGTGCAAACCAAAAAAATAAAAGTGAGGAAAATCCTCTTTAGTCCCCTTCTTGTGTTCTCGGCACACGACTGTCGAGATGATCTCGATGACTGCCGAAGATCGGTTTCTCTCCCTTTATTGTTCTCTCTCTCTCTTTGTTGTGCTTTGTGTTTGTTGTCCTTTCCCCTATATTTGTTGTCCTCTTTGTTTGTTGCCCTCTCTTTGTTATGCTCTCTGTGTCTCTGTCTGCGTCTCCCTCTGTCTCTCTCTGTCTGTCTGTTCTCCCTCCCTGCCTCTCTCTCTCTTTTTCTTTGTAGCCACTCAGACTGTCTCTTTTTAGTTTGGTGTCGGGCAGAGCTGCGAGCGAACGAACAGAGAAGTGTCCAACACTCAGTGCTCTTTTTCTCTCTTCCCCTCTCTCTCCAAGCTTGTTTGGCCTCTTGGGCATTTGCTGCTTGAACTGTTTCATTAAAATGTTTCCCCTCTTGTTTCATGCACGAGCGCGCAAGTAGTGCGGAAGTGCCTGCTGTTTGATAATAATAATAATAATAATAATAATAATAATAACACATTTGATATAGTGCCCTCAGAGAGCTCAATCTCATTCTAGGCACTTTACATTTCATGCAGAGGAAGCATGATCGAATGTTATAGCATGCTCAATGACAACAAGCATAACATGGTTGGGGGTGACATGCACAGGGTCAGCATGCAGTGTGGTTAGTAGCAGCATGCACAGTGTCAGTACGCATAAGCACAGAAAGGACGATTCACAGGGACCCACTAAATGCTGTCCTAAATAGATGGCATTTTTAAGTTCTTTTTAAAAGTGGTCAAGTCAGGAGATGTCGTGATGCAAGTCGGGAGTGAGTTCCAGGCTTTGGGAGCATACAAACTAAAGGCACGGTCTCCAAAGGATTTAAGATTTGTACGAGGTATATATAAAACAGATTCAGAAAGCAGGTGGTACGATGTTTAGTGTGGTGGGGGAGATCTGATAGGTAGGCTGGAGCCAAATTATGAAGGGACCTAAACGTGAGCGACAAAACCTTGAAGTCGATGCCTTGCTTCACTGGGAGCCAGTGCAGGTAGGCAAGAAGTGATGTGATGTAGCAACTGCGATGCTTACGTCAGACAATCCTAGCTGTAGAGTTTTGTACCAGGTGTAAGCGCTTGAATGCACAGGCCGGTAGACCAGCAAGCAGTGAGTTACAGAAGTCAAGACAGGATGTCACGAATGCATGGACCAATTTAGATGTGGTATCCTTATCTAAACAAGCCCGAATTTTAGCAATGTTATGTAGCTGCAAGAAGGCAGACTTGACTGTGGAGCTGATGTGGTCGTCTAACGAGAGGTCGCTTTGGAACATGACACCTAGATTTCGTGCAGATTCAACAGGAGATATGCTGGCAGAGCCGATTTTGAGCATTAGCCTTTCCAATTCTGAAGCACACTTGGTTTGCCCATAACTAGTGAGCTGGTTTTATTTAATCAATTTAATTAACATAATTAATTACCATTCAATTTAAGAAAGTTTCCTACCATCCATGTGCGGATGTCATCAATATGTGCTGCAAAGGAGTTGAGAGAATTCGACGTGCTCGAAGGCTGGGAGGGATCAAAGCAAAGGTACAACTGCCTAGATTGTGCTTGTCAATCACATCGGCAAGAGGGAGAGCATTAGCCGTGAAAAGAACAGGACCAAGCACAGAGCCCTGATGTACCCCATATTTCAGAGGTACATCACATGATCTTTATCCATTCACATCAATACTCGGGAGTCGCCCACTGAGATAGGACCCGAACTATTGCAAAGCAGTGCCAGTGATGCCCAGGCGAGATGAGAGGCGCTCTAGAAGGACTTGGTGATCGATAGTATCAAAAGCTACCGAATGCTTGAGCACAACAAGCAGAGAGACTTCATAAGTCTGAATTCCTAAGTAGGTAATATAATAATAATATAATAATATTCATTTATATAGCGCCCCAAGAGAACTTAAATCTCTATTCAGGCGCTTCACATATGCCTCGGGGCTCGAGCCCACGACCTCAGTCAGACCTTGGTCGGGGCGAGCACATTGGCCACTAGACCAAACCCGGTCGGCGTCATTATCGCTCTCGGTTCTGTCTGCGAGGTGCGGCAAATAAAAGGTCTCGCAGCACCAATCGTACGTGCAGTATGGACAGTGCAGTGAGAGGCAGTTACTGCTGATGCTGCTGGCTTCCGGCTTAATGCGCCTCGGGCCTCGAGGTTTTCTGCCGGGGGGGGGGGCGAGGGTACCACCGCTGCTATCAGCTGCTGGCCGGGCGGAGAGGTGTGCCGCTGCCGAATGATGTAATCGGCCGTCGTCAACTCCTTCTGCAGGTCGCCTCGTTTCTGCGAGTTCGTCGACAAGTGCATGATCAAGAACTACGAGCAGCGGCCCGGCACCGAGGAGCTGCTGCGGCACACGTTCGTGCGCGACCAGCCCAACGAGCGGCAGGTGCGCAACCAGCTGCGCGACCACATCGACCGGAACAAGAAGCGTCGGCGTAAGACGCCCGAGCGCGCGTTTGCCGGCGCCCCACTGCCCTGCGCCGCCGGTCGAGGCGGCTGTTGCAGCGCCAGCCTCGACGAGCCTCCCTGGCACTGAGGCTTGTCTCTCCCTCTGCGCCAGGGAGGTGATCGCAAGCGCCGCTGCCATAGCTTCAGCAGCGCTGCCATAGCTTCAGCAGCGCTGCCATAGCTTCAGCAGCGCTGCCATAGCTTCAGCAGCGCTGCCATAGCTTCAGCAGCGCTGCCATAGCTTCAGCAGCGCTGCCATAGCTTCAGCAGCGCTGCCATAGCTTCAGCAGCGCTGCCATAGCTTCAGCAGCGCTGCCATAGCTTCAGCAGCGCTGCCATAGCTTCAGCAGCGCTGCCATAGCTTCAGCAGCGCTGCCATAGCTTCAGCAGCGCTGCCATAGCTTCAGCAGCGCTGCCATAGCTTCAGCAGCGCTGCCATAGCTTCAGCAGCGCTGCCATAGCTTCAGCAGCGCTGCCATAGCTTCAGCAGCGCTGCCATAGCTTCAGCAGCGCTGCCATAGCTTCAGCAGCGCTGCCATTGCTTCAGCAGCGCTGCCATTGCTTCAGCAGCGCTGCCATTGCTTCAGCAGCGCTGCCATTGCTTCAGCAGCGCTGCCATTGCTTCAGCAGCGCTGCCATTGCTTCAGCAGCGCTGCCATAGCTTCAGCAGCGCTGCCATAGCTTCAGCAGCGCTGCCATAGCTTCAGCAGCGCTGCCATAGCTTCAGCAGCGCTGCCATAGCTTCAGCAGCGCTGCCATAGCTTCAGCAGCGCTGCCATAGCTTCAGCAGCGCTGCCATAGCTTCAGCAGCGCTGCCATAGCTTCAGCAGCGCTGCCATAGCTTCAGCAGCGCTGCCATAGCTTCAGCAGCGCTGCCATAGCTTCAGCAGCGCTGCCATAGCTTCAGCAGCGCTGCCATAGCTTCAGCAGCGCTGCCATAGCTTCAGCAGCGCTGCCATAGCTTCAGCAGCGCTGCCATAGCTTCAGCAGCGCTGCCATAGCTTCAGCAGCGCTGCCATAGCTTCAGCAGCGCTGCCATTGCTTCAGCAGCGCTGCCATTGCTTCAGCAGCGCTGCCATTGCTTCAGCAGCGCTGCCATTGCTTCAGCAGCGCTGCCATTGCTTCAGCAGCGCTGCCATTGCTTCAGCAGCGCTGCCATTGCTTCAGCAGCGCTGCCATTGCTTCAGCAGCGCTGCCATAGCTTCAGCAGCGCTGCCATAGCTTCAGCAGCGCTGCCATAGCTTCAGCAGCGCTGCCATAGCTTCAGCAGCGCTGCCATAGCTTCAGCAGCGCTGCCATAGCTTCAGCAGCGCTGCCATAGCTTCAGCAGCGCTGCCATAGCTTCAGCAGCGCTGCCATAGCTTCAGCAGCGCTGCCATAGCTTCAGCAGCGCTGCCATAGCTTCAGCAGCGCTGCCATAGCCTCAGCAGCGCTGCCATTGCTTCAGCAGCGCTGCCATTGCTTCAGCAGCGCTGCCATTGCTTCAGCAGCGCTGCCATTGCTTCAGCAGCGCTGCCATTGCTTCAGCAGCGCTGCCATTGCTTCAGCAGCGCTGCCATTGCTTCAGCAGCGCTGCCATTGCTTCAGCAGCGCTGCCATTGCTTCAGCAGCGCTGCCATTGCTTCAGCAGCGCTGCCATAGCTTCAGCAGCGCTGCCATAGCTTCAGCAGCGCTGCCATAGCTTCAGCAGCGCTGCCATAGCTTCAGCAGCGCTGCCATAGCTTCAGCAGCGCTGCCATAGCTTCAGCAGCGCTGCCATTGCTTCAGCAGCGCTGCCATTGCTTCAGCAGCGCTGCCATTGCTTCAGCAGCGCTGCCATTGCTTCAGCAGCGCTGCCATTGCTTCAGCAGCGCTGCCATTGCTTCAGCAGCGCTGCCATTGCTTCAGCAGCGCTGCCATAGCTTCAGCAGCGCTGCCATAGCTTCAGCAGCGCTGCCATAGCTTCAGCAGCGCTGCCATAGCTTCAGCAGCGCTGCCATAGCTTCAGCAGCGCTGCCATAGCTTCAGCAGCGCTGCCATAGCTTCAGCAGCGCTGCCATAGCTTCAGCAGCGCTGCCATAGCTTCAGCAGCGCTGCCATAGCTTCAGCAGCGCTGCCATAGCTTCAGCAGCGCTGCCATAGCTTCAGCAGCGCTGCCATAGCTTCAGCAGCGCTGCCATAGCTTCAGCAGCGCTGCCATAGCTTCAGCAGCGCTGCCATAGCTTCAGCAGCGCTGCCATAGCTTCAGCAGCGCTGCCATTGCTTCAGCAGCGCTGCCATTGCTTCAGCAGCGCTGCCATTGCTTCAGCAGCGCTGCCATTGCTTCAGCAGCGCTGCCATTGCTTCAGCAGCGCTGCCATTGCTTCAGCAGCGCTGCCATTGCTTCAGCAGCGCTGCCATAGCTTCAGCAGCGCTGCCATAGCTTCAGCAGCGCTGCCATAGCTTCAGCAGCGCTGCCATAGCTTCAGCAGCGCTGCCATAGCTTCAGCAGCGCTGCCATAGCTTCAGCAGCGCTGCCATAGCTTCAGCAGCGCTGCCATAGCTTCAGCAGCGCTGCCATAGCTTCAGCAGCGCTGCCATAGCTTCAGCAGCGCTGCCATAGCTTCAGCAGCGCTGCCATTGCTTCAGCAGCGCTGCCATTGCTTCAGCAGCGCTGCCATTGCTTCAGCAGCGCTGCCATTGCTTCAGCAGCGCTGCCATTGCTTCAGCAGCGCTGCCATTGCTTCAGCAGCGCTGCCATTGCTTCAGCAGCGCTGCCATTGCTTCAGCAGCGCTGCCATTGCTTCAGCAGCGCTGCCATTGCTTCAGCAGCGCTGCCATTGCTTCAGCAGCGCTGCCATTGCTTCAGCAGCGCTGCCATTGCTTCAGCAGCGCTGCCATTGCTTCAGCAGAGGTGCCATTGCTTCAGCAGAGGTGCCATTGCTTCAGCAGAGGTGCCATTGCTTCAGCAGAGGTGCCATTGCTTCAGCAGAGCTGCGATTGCTTCAGCAGAGCTGCCATTGCTTCAGCAGAGGTGTCATTGCTTCAGCAGAGGTGCCATTGCTTCAGCAGCGCTGCCATTGCTTCAGCAGCGCTGCCATTGCTTCAGCAGCGCTGCCATTGCTTCAGCAGCGCTGCCATTGCTTCAGCAGCGCTGCCATTGCTTCAGCAGCGCTGCCATTGCTTCAGCAGCGCTGCCATTGCTTCAGCAGAGGTGCCATAGCTTCAGCAGAGGTGCCATAGCTTCAGCAGAGGTGCCATAGCTTCAGCAGAGGTGCCATAGCTTCAGCAGAGGTGCCATAGCTTCAGCAGAGGTGCCATAGCTTCAGCAGAGGTGCCATAGCTTCAGCAGAGGTGCCATAGCTTCAGCAGCAGAGGTGCCATAGCTTCAGCAGAGGTGCCATAGCTTCAGCAGAGGTGCCATAGCTTCAGCAGAGGTGCCATAGCTTCAGCAGAGGTGCCATAGCTTCAGCAGAGGTGCCATAGCTTCAGCAGAGCTGCCATAGCTTCAGCAGAGCTGCCATAGCTTCAGCAGAGCTGCCATAGCTTCAGCAGAGCTGCCATAGCTTCAGCAGAGCTGCCATAGCTTCAGCAGAGCTGCCATAGCTTCAGCAGAGCTGCCATAGCTTCAGCAGAGCTGCCATAGCTTCAGCAGAGCTGCCATAGCTTCAGCAGAGCTGCCATAGCTTCAGCAGAGCTGCCATAGCTTCAGCAGAGCTGCCATAGCTTCAGCAGAGCTGCCATATCAGCTTCAGCTTCAGCAGAGCTGCCATAGCTTCAGCAGAGCTGCCATAGCTTCAGCAGAGCTGCCATTGCTTCAGCAGAGCTGCCATTGCTTCAGCAGAGCTGCCATTGCTTCAGCAGAGCTGCCATTGCTTCAGCAGCGCTGCCGAGGCGGCTGCTAGAAGCCCCCACCCTCTTTCCCGTTTGCAGCTGACGAACGCGAGTCGGAGCGCGAGACCTTCGTTGCCCGGGACGATAGCGAAGAAGAGGACGACGAAGAAGGAGCCGAAGGCACGACGGAAGTGAGGTGAGAGTGGCATGCTTGTGGCTTCTGGCTGTCTGTGGCTCATTCTATTATCGTAGGTGGTTGCCTATCCTCACTGACCCTGCCGAGAAGGGCGATGTGCATGAAAGCCAGGCATCGTGTTTTCGTTGCCGCGTTTTCCGTCAGTTTAATCGTGGGCGGTGTTTTTAAGTGAAACTGTCCACCACTCGCCGCTATGTGGAGCTCTGCTTGGAGCTTCTGCTGAGTTGGTCACGTGCTCTGACTCCAAGTCACGTGGCTCCCAGTCAAGCAGTGCATCGACTTGAAGGCTGTGCCACTCAAGCTGGGCTCCTTCATTCTCTGGCTTTAGCCTACCTATCAGAGCGGCACCGCAATCAGGCCGTGCATCATACCACATGCTCGTCTGACTGTAGCCTTTTAGCCGTGCCTCGAACCAACCTTAAGTCCATCGGAGATCTTTCTTGCCTTTGATTCGTACGGTCGTATGCAAAGCCCGAAGTTTTCGTCTGTGCCCTTCGTTCACATGCAAAGCCCGAAACTCACTCCTGACTGACGTCATGGCATCACATGATCAAGCTAAATTCCGCCTGCACCTCATTGCATTTGCTCCGTATGGATGCAGCCTCCTCAGTGTGCAGCTTATGCATGCTGACACTGTGCACGTGACCACCAATCACGCGGTCACACTTATTTTACGGCACATGCGAAGTGCCTCGAAAGAGATTTAAGTTCTCTGAGGGTGCTGTACAAATGTGTCATCGGCATTTTAACCTGCTTGGGCAACGACCCTTTCACTGGGGTCGACTAAGAACGTCGGAGAACCTGAGCATTTTCACATTTCGCACACAATAATTTTATGGTTGGGGGGGTGGCCACAACATTAGGAACTGTATTGAAGGGTCGAGGCATTAGGAAGGCTGAGAACCACAGGCTTGCCTCGTTTGTCAAGGTCGAGGAAGTGATTAGCCAAAAAGGACGACCGTGTGTCCGAGAGAGAGAGAGAGAGAGAGAGAGAGAGAGAGAGAGAGAGAGAGAGAGAGAGAGAGAGAGAGAGAGAGGAGAGAGAGGAGAGAGAGAGAGAGAGAGAGAGAGAGAGAGAGAGAGAGAGAGAGAGAGAGAGAGAGAGAGACAGAGAGACAGAGAGACAGAGAGAGACAGAGAGAGACAGAGAGAGACAGAGACAGAGAGGGGGGCAGTGAGTGAGTGAGTGAGTGAGAGTGAGTGAGTGAGTGAGTGAGTGAGTGAGTGAGTGAGTGAGTGAGTGAGTGAGTGAGTGAGTGAGTGAGTGAGTGAGTGAGTGAGTGAGTGAGTGAGTGAGTGAGTGAGAGAGAGAGAGAGAGAGAGAGAGAGAGAGAGAGAGAGAGAGAGAGAGAGAGAGAGAGAGAGAGAGAGAGAGAGAGAGAGAGAGAGAGAGAGAGAGAGAGAGAGAGAGAGAGAGAGAGACAGAGACAGAGAGAGAGAGAGAGAGAGAGAGAGAGAGAGAGAGAGAGAGAGAGAGAGAGAGAGAGAGAGAGAGAGAGAGAGAGAGAGAGAGAGAGAGAGAGAGAGAGAGAGAGAGAGAGACAGAGACAGAGACAGAGACAGAGAGAGACAGAGAGACAGAGAGAGAGAGAGAGAGAGAGAGAGAGAGAGAGAGAGACAGAGACAGAGACAGACAGAGAGAGAGAGACAGAGAGAGAGAGACAGAGACACAGAGAGAGGGGGGCAGTGAGTGAGTGAGTGAGTGAGTGAGTGAGTGAGTGAGTGAGTGAGTGAGTGAGTGAGTGAGTGAGTGAGTGAGTGAGTGAGTGAGTGAGTGAGTGAGTGAGTGAGTGAGTGAGTGAGTGAGTGAGTGAGTGAGTGAGTGAGAGAGAGAGAGAGAGAGAGAGAGAGAGAGAGAGAGAGAGAGAGAGTGAGGGAGAGAGAGAGACAGCTGCTAAAAGGAATGTCACGTGTCACGGAATCCGAAGAAGAAGAGGAAGAGGAGCGGCGTGAATCTATGAAAGCTTTCGAAGATTTCGAATGCTTGTGCTGTTTTTGAAGTTGTTGCTTGCCGCTCTTGTCAACTGAGGGGTCTTCTAGTTGACACGGCAATAGTTGGGGTGCTGGTGGGTCATTGTGGTGAGATGGCTGCGCTGACGTGCAGTGCGACGCCCCCTGGAATCGCAGCCACGGCCCGTCGACCGCGACCCGCGCGTCCTTGCTGCTGAATTATGCTGACGTTGAAGACGAGTATTTTTGTGGTGCACCGACGATTCAGAGTCGGCTGCTGCTGCTGATGCGGCAGCGTCAGCTGATGCGGCAGCGAGCGAGCGCGCAAGTCACTGTCTGGCTGGCACTGTCTACCGAGCGCGGTCGCCTCTGCTCTCTCTGTCGAACAGTCAAAACCAGAATGCCGAGACACTCCGGAATAACTTCAAGAAGATTCAGAGCCGCGAGCACACCGACTCCGGCGCATTCTTGCCGGAGAAGAAGATGCCGCCCGTGCACCCGCCGTCGGCGCCACCGGGCGGCAAGGCCGTGGCCAGCAGCGCCCACCACGCAGTGCCTCCGCCTCTCGGGCGAGCCGTGATGCCGCCCGGGCCGGCGGCTCGATTCAGCTCGCCCGGCAAAGCCGTCGCGCTGCCTGTGGCACAGCAGCAGCAACGCAGCGGAGGCGAGGCGGCGCGTCTGCACCAGGGGTCGCAGCTGCCTGGCAATGCAGGCCGACCGCAGTCGGCCATTGCGGGACCGTCGCCGTCGTCTAGATCTCAGCTGCATCAGCCGGCTGCCGTCGCCGCCATCGGCGGCCAGCTGCAGCACAGCCGCAGCACACGTAAGAGCTGCCTCTGCGGTGCTGGCCCCGAGTGGCGGGCGGACGCTGCTGTGGCTGGCGCTCTCCTTCTTTCGAGTCAGCCGCATCGTGCCACTTCGGTCGGAGGTCACTGGTTCCCTGTAAAGCATCGTATCGAGTTAAAAGGTCGTAGTTTTGGCTGACTGGCAGTTGCGCTCGCTTGCACCGGCCTTGACCTCTCGGACCCTGCTGCTCGGCGGCGCTCTCGAACCGTGCTGTCCTCCCCGCCGAAGCATCTCCCTATCCCTCCCCTCGCTCGCGCTGAATTGAAAACCTTTGGGGATCGAGCATCCAGCTCGTGTGCACCAAAAGTCTCGAACTTGCATCTGGCTTCGGTCGCTGTCTGCTATGACCTTGCATCGCGTGTCTCTCCTAAAGATGCATCTGTTCTGCTCAGCAATACTTTCGTCTCCGTGAACTTGAGCTTCATTTGTTCCGCTTCGCTTGCTTTCCTGGGCGTGATTCGGTGCACGCGTCACTGGCCAGAGCTCCTACTCACCGGTGGCAAACACGAGTGCTTTCATGTTCGCTTTAGCTCATGCTGGCACAAACGTGCTGTCTGTCTGCCTTTTTGCCTGTCTGTCGTGATACGCATGCGCGGGTATATCACTGACCCTCGGGTTTTTACTCTCCTGCAGCGAGCTGTACAGCGCCTGGATAGAGATTAAGTTCTCTTGTGGCGCTATACAATAAGATTAGTGTAATTATCGTTAATACTGATGTAATTCTTGTTATTTTGCATCGAAACGTTGCGTCGTGTGCACTCGTCGTAGGCCGGCTTCAACTCGAGGCTAGAGAAACAAAGTGATTACTAGAAAAAGGACTGCCAATTTTTTTCTGCTCTCGTTAAAGTTACACATTCGCCCTTGCACGATAAGTAAATAGTGTGTAAGTCGAGCTTGCTCGAATGCACTCACAATAATGGCATAGCGCCCACGCGTACAACTAGCCGAGCTGCAGGCATTCGTCACTTGCCTCGTTGCGCACGTCTCGGTCGCAAAGAATAGCGCCAGCAGCCATAGCATCTTGCCATTGCTAGGCAACTGCCCCTGTCCTGCGGCAGGCACCACTGTTGCGCCGTTTCTCTTTGCTGAGCCTTTGTGTCCTGTTCCCCTTCCCTTTAGCGCCCGATGCGCAGTCATGCGGCTCGGCTCCCTCTCACCACCGCCACTCCTTGGCTTTGCAGAGCTTGTGGCGAGCTCTTCGAATGGCTCGGCGGCAGGCGGCGGCGGAAGCAGCAATGCCTCCTCCCCGAAGGCAGCCAAGGTGACGCCGAGGCCTGCGTCACAGCCACCGATGCCTTTCGGGTCAAGTGGCGGCGGCGGCAGCAGCCAGCTGGGACAGGTCGCCGGACCGTCGCAGAGGAAGCCCATCGACAAGCTGCCGGTACGCTGTCGTCGGCGCCTCAGTCCTGCAACCGCCCGCTGGCCCGCCCCCAGGCGACCGTCGGCCTCGGCATCGGCTGTGCGCGACGTCCAAGGCGTTGCCGACACCTGCTTTCCGGCAAGCGTCCACATTTTGTCAGGGCGAGCGAGGGCTGCTGCCGCAAGCGAGGGCAGGCAAGCGTACGGAAAGACCAAGAATTCGAATATAATTCGTGAAAGTCGCTCGTGCGATGCGTGCTCAGATTGTGTGCCGGGAGTCCTGTTGTTTGCTTCAAGTGACAGTTCACAGACGAGTTGCGATTGGTGATAGACAGGCAGCTATGGTAATGCTGGTCTGTCGTTTTTGGATCTTTGCATTTATGCAGCAAGCACCAGCATATAAACCATCGAGCTGCCTCTGCCAGCGTGTGTGCACGCGAGCTTGTGTGCGTGTGCGCGCGTGTATGTGTGTGCGCGCATGTGTGTGCGCATGTGTGTGCGCATGTGTGTGCGCATGTGTGTGCGCATACACAAGCACGCTTGTCTATGTGCGTGCGCGTGTGTGCGTCCCTTCGGAAGACGCCCTGTCCTAAATGCGCAGTGGCTCAAATCGTGGCCGATGACGAGGCCGAAGCAAGGGGGCGTAGTCGCTGTCAGACTCGCTGTCCAGATTGCACTGAGCTGACAGCGCTACAGCCTTGTGGCCAATGCAGTCTCGTTGGCCCAGCTTGCTTCACTACGCCAAGCTCTAGATCCCACTGCCGCCATGTATGCGTCGCCTGCCGAGTCGCTGGCCGTTCGTCATGCACCTCTTTCCACTCCTCGTCGCAGGACGTCGACGACCTGGAGCGTAACTGGTCTACTAGCGATAACCCGCCGGGAGTGTTGGATGACGATGACGACGATGACGACGACGACGAAGACAACAGCGAGAGCAGCTCCCTGCGAGCAGACGGCACTCTGCCTGCTCGCGAAGTGACGGCACTGTGAGAGGCCTGCTTCAGCCGGCGGCGGCCGCTCTCGCTGAGACCGGTTGAATGTGTGTGGGGTGGGGACGGTGCACGCAGGGTTGCCACGATAATAGTGCAAAAACTGCCACATATTCGTGCGCCAAGCGGAGATCCTTTTTCCTTACCCTTTGTGGCGTCTGCTTACCGGCGTCTCTTTTTGCTGCACCCTCGCCAGCTGTGCCGATGGAGTAAAGCCCTAGCAGCCAGGAGAGCAGGCGACGACGATAGTGTGCCCATGGCCGATCTATTGCTGCTGCACACGTCGGCGCCGCCGCGTGCGCGCTCGAGCATGCGAGCAAACGAGTCCTAGCGAACGAAGTCGGGATGGCATGCCGTTTCGAGCGCGGTTCTTGGCGTCAGTGGTGCTGCTGCCATACTTGTCGCTCGCTGGCTTGCTCAAGAGCTAACGAGTGCGCCTGCTTTACTGTATCCACTGCAGGACCGGCATTAGCAAGAACGCGGGCAGAAGCGGTAGTTATGGGGCAGTGCCTCCGCCGCCGCTAGCCGCCGCCCCTCGACCGCCACTCGTCGTCGACTCGTCTGCCCAGCCAGACGGCCATCTGCGCCGAGTGAGTACCGAGGCAGCCGTGTTCTGCTCGAGGTGTCTTCTTTCCCCTTCCTTTAAAAATAAATATATATATATATATATATTAATTTTTTGTGGGCAGTGATGAGCATGCCATGCACTTGCCTTTCTTTTGCTCATGCTCTCTGTCTCTCTGTCTTTCTCTTGCTCTCTGTGCTCATCTGTGCTTTAATTGATGCATCGATAATGAGGCAGCCACCCCCAATCAATGGCTCTCCAGCGTCCCTGACCCTCTAGGAAAGCCACGCAATCCACGGACTGACCGCCGGGGGAGGCGCTCGAGCAGACTCGAGCTCTTCTGCGCTCAGCTTCGTCCTCATGCACGTTCTTGCTACTCGAACTTTCGAGCCGTAGGCGAAATTCTCTTTCGGCACACAGTTCGGCAGGCGGCCACCTGTAGCCCTTGATTTTGAAAAATAAAATTTGAGGCAGACAATGGCGTGCAACGAAGGCTGTTGGTTGGCGATTGCTTCGCAAAACTCGCATCGTCTAGAGGCATATTCGCCCGGTCTCCCGTAGCACTCGCGAGTAGGTGCCATGAGTAGGCGCACGCCGATTTCATGCGTATGCCAATGTGTGCTTGCACTTTAAGGAAGACTAGAGTGGCGCTCAGCTCATCGCTGTTGCCAGCTCATTCTTAGCTCTCAGCTCTTGCCTCCGCCACTCGCTGCTCGTGATCGGCTCATCGATTCGTCAGCTCTGAGAGCGGGCGCCGGATGGCATTAATCAATGGCTGCGCGGTCGACGGCCGCTCGGTTCCTCTGGCGCGCATGTACGGCCACGCCTAGCACGCTGCCCGCCCGCGGCCGTTGCAGCTGCAGGGCATGTTCAACGAACTGAAAATGGTCAGCGGCGGCAAGGTCACCGCAGGCTCTTCCGCTTCCGGTGACCTCGCCCCGGCCAGCTCACGACACCTCGATCGCCAGATGTCCGATGGCGCGCTGATGGAGCACGGCCGCGGCGGCGCCCTGCCCGACCTGCTGACGTCGCCTGGTGCAAGCTCTGCGCACATCTCCACGCAGAGCTCCGACTCCACCTCGATGCCGTCGCTGCAAGAGGCAAGCGGCGGTGCTGCCGGCCACCACTGCGGCGGCCGCTCACCGCTGGCGCGAGCGGCCGTTGCAGGGGTGCAGGTTGCGTTGGCCGTTGCAGGTTGCGTTGCTGCGACTTCGTGCCCTGCGCTTGGCAGCTGGCCACGGCTGCTGGCTGCCCCTCCCCCTTGCCGCCCTCACACTGACTGCAGCCTGCTGACTAAGCGAGGCTCTGGCCTCCGGCCGGCGCTCTGCAGGGCAGCTCCCCATCGCTGCTCGTCGGGAACTCGTCGCCGGCCACTCGCCGCCGGCTGGAAATCAAAGTCGACGTAGCGCCGTCGTCGGTGGCCGCTGCCATCGGTCCCGAGTCGCCCGAGATACGCAAGTACAAGAAGCGCTTCACGTCTGATATCCTGTGCGCCTCGCTGTGGGGCGTCAACCTGCTCATCGGCACGGAGACCGGACTGATGCTGCTCGACCGCAGCGGGCAGGGCAAAGGTGAGCCGAGGCAGAGCAGGGCACCAAGGTAGAACCAGGGCAGAGCAGTGGCTAGGCGCAGGTGCTTGGTGCGGGGGGGGGGGGGGGGGGAAGTCGTCGGAAGCTTGGATTCCTTGTAGCCGTTTCTACCTTGGCTTCTAGCTGCTGGTGTGGATATTACCAAATGACTAGTTCTGCAGACCTCAGCGTGAGGTGAGGTGAGGTGAGGTGAGGTGAGGTGAGGTGAGGTGAGGTGAGGTGAGGTGAGGTGAGGTGAGGTGAGGTGAGGTGAGGTGAGGTGAGGTGAGGTGAGGTGAGGTGGGGTGGGGTGGGGTGGGGGTGGGGGTGGGGGTGGGGTGGGGTGGGGTGGGGTGAGGTGAGGTGAGGTGAGGTGAGGTGAGGTGAGGTGATGTAATGTAATGTATCTCCGGCAGTAACTCCACAAAGTCATAAAGACCATGTGGGTGTTACGCAGGAGAGTTTTCTATAGCGCACTCACAGCCTAAGCGGCTTTCGGTACGCATTCGGTAACCAACAGACTTCGTCTCACGCAACAAAGAGAAAGTGGGAAGCATAGCAGAGTCAGGTGAGCAGTTGAGGTAGTGAGTAGCATAGAAGTAGCAGCTCAGGACCGCTGAAAAAGATGTGCCATAGTCGGCAGTAGGAGAGTAGTTGTCGCTGCCTAAGAATTGTGGAAGCGTGTTCCACAGTCTAGGACCTGCAGAGCTAAAGCTTCTGTCGCCAACTGTCTTTAAGCGGAGGAATGGGACAGCTAATTTATTGTCCACACAGGACCTGAGGGCACGAACAGGCTGAAACTGATGCAGCAGTTCAGCTAGGTACGAAGGAGCCAAGCCGTGGCGGGCCTTGTGGGTCAGCGTAAGAACTTTGCTCTGTATCCTTTGCTGAGCCGGCAACCATCCCAGCTCTTCCAGCAAAGGTGACACGTGCTCAAACCGCTGGGACTTGAAGACCAACCTTGCAGCCATATTCATAGTCAGCTGCAGTGGCATAATAGCTTTCTTTGGCAGCCCAGCCAGAAGGGAATTACAATAATCAAGCCGAGACAGAACTAGAGAGCTAGTTACATTTTTTACAAGCCACTGTGGGAGACAGGTTCTAATCTTGGATAGGGATCGGATGTGATGGCTAGCTGTAGAGGCAGTCTTCTGAGTGAAGCTTTTGAAATTGAGGCAGCTGTCGAACACGACACCTAGATTACGAGCACGTGGTGAAGGTCGCACAATAGCATTACCTATTAGAACAGCAAAGCCTTTTAATCCAGCCACACGCTTAGGGTGTCCTATGAGCAGCAGTTCGGTTTTATCGTCATTTAATTTCAGGAAGTTTTCCGACATCCAGGATCGAATATCGGCAAGGCAAGCATTCAGTTTCTCAGTTGCTGCAGCAGATTCTGACGGTTTAAATGACAAATACTACTGAGTATCGTCAGCATAGAAGTGATATCCTATTCCATGGGCCTTAATCACTTTTCCCAGAGGTTGCGTATAAATGGAGAACAGCAAGGGACCGAGTACCGACCCTTGAGGGACTCCACAGGTGACCCTTCTCATGTCTGAGACCTGACCCCCACACGACACGGATTGAGCACGATCAGACAAGTATGATTTAAACCACGCCAGTGCTTTGTCTGCCAGACCGATCGTTGTTCTCAGTCGTTCAAGCAGAACTTCGTGATCAATGGTGTCGAAGGCAGCAGACAGATCTAGCAGAGCTAGGGCAGTGACATTCCCGTCGTCGCTGCCACGTAGAATGTCATTGTTAACACGGAGGAGAGCAGTTTCAGTGGAGTGCTGCCTCTTGAAACCTGATTGAAATGCTTCTGACATTCCATTATTTTCAATATGTTCAACTAGCTGCTTAGCAACAATTTTTTCAAGAATCTTTGATAAGAACGGAATAAGGGAAACTGGACGATAGTTTACGAGGTGAGGTGAGAGAGAGAGAGGAGAGAGAGAGGAGAGAGAGAGAGGAGAGAGAGAGAGAGAGAGAGAGAGAGAGAGAGAGAGAGAGAGGGAGAGACAGACAGACAGAGAGAGACAGAGAGAGACAGAGAGCAGCCCGAGATGACACGGTGGTGGTGCACGCTTTGCCTCGCGCAGTGTACCAGCTCATATCGAGGCGACGGTTTGAGCTCATGGAGGTGCTCGAGGGGCAGAACATTCTCGTCACGATATCGGGCAAGAAGAGCCGCGTTCGAGTCTACTATCTGTCGTGGCTGAAGCAGAAGTTCCTGCGCTCCGACACGGTGGAGCGCAAGCAGGGCTGGATCAACGTCGGCGAAGTGGAGGGCGCCATTCACTTCAAGATAGGTGAGTGAGAGCAAAAGAGAGAGAGAGAGAGAGAGAGAGAGAGAGAGAGAGAGAGAGAGAGAGAGAGAGAGAGAGAGAGAGAGAGAGAGAGAGAGAGAGAGAGAGAGCTTCTTCTTCCTCCTCTTCCTCTTGAACTCCACTGCACCTCTGCGTCTTCTGTAGGCCTGCTCATTACAGTGTCCCGTCCCAGCCTGCCCCAGCCTGCCCCAGCCTGCTCCATCTTGTCATATTCGGCCCCGGCCTTCTCCTTCGACCATGGCGCCGGGCATCATTATGCTTCGCATTTCTCTTGCACCCGTCTGGTGCTGCACCACTGTCGGTATCGCTCTGTACCTCCGACCGCTAGCCGTACCGGTTTTTATATAGCGTTTTGGACTTGCACCCCTGTGCAGGCATGCGTACATGTTTGCACGACAGCACACCTTGTCGCCGGCAACGTGTTGTCGCTGCCGTTTGCCACTCCTCGCCGCCAGTTGCCGCCGGGTGTGGCGAGCATGGCAGCAGCATCGTTAGTTAGCTGATGCATTGGCGTGGACGAGGCACGCGGCCTCTGTGCGTTGCAGTGAAGTATGAGAGGATCAAGTTCCTCGTCATAGCTCTGAAAGACAGCATTGACATTTATGCCTGGGCGCCCAAGCCTTACCACAAGTTTATGGCCTTCAAGGTATGGTCACGGTCAGAGCGCTGCACATTCCTGCTGGTCAATCTGCACAGGGCACAGCTGTCAGTGCACAGCAATTGCCGTTGCTGGCGGCCATCTTTTATACGGATCGGTCTGTCAGCAGCAGCAGCGGCGGCGTTTTCTGCGCATGTCTTGCCGTGTGTTTTCCTGCTTGTGCGAGTTTTTTGTTCTGCCACTCTCAGGCCAAAGTCGCTCGCTAGGTAGCTAGCTAGGTGCCCTGCCTCCGGCTTCGTGCATCCTGCATATCGTGCGAGCTCTTTGTCGCGAACGCTTTTCCGCCGCAGCCAGCCATTTGTCAGCAATTCATGCTGATGTCACGAACGGAGCCCTCAGGCGAAGCCCTATGGCCGCTGGTGGCACGCAGATCTGCCCCGGGTCAACGGCTACTAAATAATGATAATAATAATAATGCACTTGATAAAGCGCCCTCAGAGAACTCAATCTCTCTCTAGGCGCTTTACATTTGCTGCAAAGGGAAATGCAATTGAATGGTGAGCCTAATCATGCTTGATAAGCAAACAACATGAATAACATGGTTAGGGGTGACATGCACAGGGTCAGCATGCAAGTGTGGTTAGTGGCAGCATGCACAGTGTCAGCACGCATAACCACATGAAGGACGAATCACAGGGACCCACTAAATGCTGTCCTAAATAGGTGTGTTTTTAAGCTCTTTTTAAATGTGGTCAGGTCAGGGGATGTTCTGACACAAGTCGGGAGGGAGTTCCAGGCTTTGGGAGCATACGAACTAAATGCACGGTCTCCAAAGGATTTGAGGTTTGTACAAGGTGTTTCTAGACTGTTGGATTCCGAAAAGCAGGTGGTACGATGCTTGGCCTGATGGGGGAGTCGATCTGAGAGATACGCTGGAGCCAAATAATGAAGTGGCCTAAAAGTGAGCGACAAAACCTTGAAACCGATCCGTTGCTTGACTAGTAGCCAGTGCAGGTCGGCAAGAAGCGGTGTGATGTGGCAACTGCGACGCTCACGACAGACAAGCCTAGCTGCAGAGTTTTGCACCAGCTGCAATCGCCTGATCGCACATGCTGGTAGGTCAGTAAGCAGTAGTGAGTTGCAGAAGTCGAGATGGGATGTCTCGAATGCATGGACCAACTTGGACGTGGTATCCGTATCTAAACAAGCCCGAATTTTAGCAAAGTTGTAAAGCTGAAAATCATGGCTAGAATGCTGCTCTCCTCTCCGCCGGTCCAGTCTATGTGCTCCAATGGTTGACCGTCCAACTAACTCTCCATCGTACGTTTCGCCTGCTTAAACTAGTCGAAGCTTATTTAGTCTGATCTGAACCTTATCCACCGATGCATTGGCCGTCCTGGTGGAGGGTGAGTGGGTGGGGCCGGCTGGCTGCTGCCGCCGTGCTGTCTGCTCTGCATTCATTTTGAGTCCCTTCCTACTCTATCCAACCAACCCACTCGCCCACATAGTTGCTGCAAATATGACAGTCGTGCACGGTGTCAAGCCAGAATATTTAATACATTATTATATAAATATATATGTGTGTACGTGTTGTAACTATATTTGTAGTTATATATTATAACTATAAAGTCAAAATTGTGAAAGGATGCTTTGCACTATCTCTTTTGGCCTGCAAGGCAGGCTGCTCTGGGCGGAGGCGGGCTGCTGCGGCCTCGCCGAGGCGGCAGCCTGCCTCTCACGGCCGCTCACTGTGGCGTGCGAGGTCTCCGCGCGCTTTGACCCACTTCACTCACCGTAGGCTATGCGCCTGCCCTCTTGCCCTCCTCCCCCTCCCCGACGGTTAGGGTGGCGCTTTTTCAGAAGTTGCTGCCGGCAGACGTCGGTTTGCCCTGCATCACCGCAGCCGAGGCAAGTATGCCAAGGCGCTTGTGCCGCCGCTGCCGTGGGTCACTGTTGCCACCGCCGTCTGTCTGCTCGCTCAGGCATTCGGCGGTCTGACGAACAAGCCGCGGATCGTTGACCTGACCGTCGAGGAAGGTCAGCGTCTTAAGGTCATCTACGGCTCCAGTCACGGTTTCCACGCCATTGATCTCGACTCGAACTCCCGCTTCGATGTTTTCCTTCCTGCAGTGGCTGCCGTGAGTGGGCAGCCAGAGCGAGGCTCGGGGCGCTGCAGCAGTCGAAGCCTGGCTCGCCGCACGCTGCTGCTGCTGCGGCCTTGCAGCCCTGCTGCTGCTGCGGCAGCGATTGGGAATGGGTTCAGCAATCAACACGTGGCTCGTTTTGCAGACAAACGGACAGATTACGCCACACTGCATCGTGATCTTGCCGAACTCTGCCGGCATGCAGCTGCTTCTGTTCTACGACAGTGAGTGCGCCACGCCGGCGGCACTGTGTGCGCACACGGGCGGCCCGAGTGCGCGCCCCTGCGACCTTTGAAGGGACGAACCACCCAGCGTGGTCGCTAGGTAGAGGCGCCTGCGCTTAAGGCATAATTCAGGAACGGCAGCCGCGCCATGCTTTGCTGCAGACGAGGGCGTGTACGTGGAGACGACCGGAAAGCTCGCCAAGAACATCGTGGTGCAGTGGGGAGAGCCACCGACGTCAGTTGGTATGGCAGCAGCAGCAGCAGCAGCAGCGTGCAATCGTCGCCCCGTCAAAGTGCGCTGTGCTGCGCCTGACTAGCACGTGGCAAGTGCACCACGTGACAAGTGGTGTACGTTATCTGGCTGCCATATAGTAGCGGCAACTCCCTAACGTCGTGCGTTCGAGCCTCGGAATCCACTGTCCTTCACCTTCAATGACTTGAGAGTGAAGTTCCCTTGGAGGAGTGTGTGTTTGGTTCGGCTACAGTGGCTCAGGCCGTCGCCTAATGTTGAACCCGCAGAACGACTGTCAAGATATCGACTGGCGGCTGAGGCCGAGTGTTCGGCTTGCACCAATAGCCGACATTTTTAGTAAAACTCAGGCTCAGTGGAATGTGCTCTTGCTGATGGGACGCTGGAGAAGATGGCTAATTATCTCTATATATGATATACTAAGTAATTATATATTATGGCCATAATATAAAATTATCTCTATATAAGCTATATAAGAAGCCTCAATCTCTCTGGTCGGACGAGAGAGGTCATAAAGAATCGTTTTGGGACGACGTCGCACTAAACGCATACACGCCAAAACATAGTTGTGTGTGTTTTGGGCTGTCACAATAAATATTCTCCGTGCTTCACATAACTTGGGTATACCCGGTATCGTCGAAAACTCTTCTGTTTACTCGACCGAATTTACCTAGAGACAGCAGCAGCAGCAGTGGCTATACTTACAGGAATTTTTTGCCTGAGTGTATCTAGTAGTTTAGTGACTCGCTTACTCCAAAGCGCCCACAAGATTTCGTGCAAGCAGTTAATAATAGTAATAATAGTACATTTGATATAGCACCTTCAGAGAACTCAATCTCTTTCTAGGCACTTTACATTTGCTGCAAAGGAAGCACGATCGAATGGTTAGTATTAGCATGCTCCCTAAACAACATGAATAACACGGTTGGGGTGACATGCACAGGGTCACCATGCAAGTATGGTTAGTGGCAGCGTGCACAGTGTCAGCACGCATAAGTACATAAAAGACGAATCACAGAGACCCACTAAATGCTGTCATAAATGATGCGGTTTTAGTTTCTTTTTTAATGTGGCCTAGTCAGGACATGTCGTGACACAAGTTGGGAGTGAGTTCCTGGCTTCGGGAGCATATGAACTAAAGGCACGGTCTCCAAAGATTTGAGGTTTGTATGTGGTATAGGTAAACGATTAGATTCCGAAAAGCTGGTGGTACGATGCTTAGCCTGGCAGGGCAGTAAATCTGATAGGTAGACTGGAGCCAAAGAAGGAAGGAGTCTAAAAGTGAGTGACAAAACCCTGAAGTCGATGTGTTGCTGAACTAGGAGCCAGTGCAGGTCGGCGAGAAGTGGTAAAATTAAAGTCGGCAAGAAGTGGGATAATGTGGCAACGTCGATGCTCACGACAGACAAGCATAGCTGCAGAGGTTTGAACCTGCTGTAACCTCCTGAATGCACAGGCCGGTGAGTTACAGATGTCATAAGGTTGGATGCAACAAATGTATGGATCAATTTAGATTTGGTATCCCTGTCTAAAGAAACCCGAATTTTAGTAGTTATTGGCTGAAAGTAGCCAGGCTTGACTGTGGAGCTGATGTGGTCGTCTAATGAAAAGTGATTTTGGAAGACGACACCTAGATTTCGTGCAGATTAAACAGGAGATATACTGGCAGAGCCGATTTTGAGCGTTAGCCTTTCTAATTTCTGAATCACGCTTAGTTTGCCTATAACTAGTAAGTTGATTTTATCATCATTCAATTTAAGAAGGTTTGCTGCCATCCATATGCGGAGATCATCAATACATGTAGCAAGGAAGTTAAGAAAATTCGACGTGCGGAAGAGCTTGAAGGGATCAAAGCAAAGATACAACTGGGTGTCATCTGCATAGAATTGAAAGCCTAGATTGTGCCTGGCAATCACATCGGCAAGAGGGAGAGTATACACCGTGAAAAGAACCGGACCTAGCACAGAGCCGTGACGTACCCCATATTTCAGAGGTTCCTCGGATGATCTTTGTCCATTCACATCAATACTCAGGAGTCTACCACTGAGATATGACCTGAACCATTGCAATACAGTGCCAGTGATGCCCAGGCAAGATAAGAGGCGCTCAAGAAGGACTTGGGGATCGATAGCATCAATACCTGCCAAAAGATCGAGCAAAACAAGCAGAGGGACTATACCCAAGTCTGCATTCCTAAGTAAGTATAATAAAGTATAATACACCCAAAGCAATGCCGACTCTGTTGAGTGATTAGCTTTAAAACCAGACCAACTTACTAGCAAGGTTTGAAGTGTCAGTATGTGTTTAGCTAGTCAGCCACGACTCGTTCCAGTGTCTTTGATAGGAACGGTAGAAGTGAGGCTGGGTGGAAGTTGCTTAAATCTCTTGGTCTAGTGTCGCTTTCTTGAATAGTGGCCAGACTACAGCCTTTTTGAAAGGTGCTAGGACATGACCTGAGGCTAATGGCATAGTTATGATGTTAGTTATGCATGGCAGCAGCAGCCGAGTCGATGCATCGTAGAAGCAGGACAGTGGGAACAGGGTCCAGAGGACTAACTGTTTTCGTTGATTGGGATATGAACTTCAGGACGAGGTCACTATAAAGAGACAGAGTTCTCTGAGGGCGCTTTATCAAATATATTATTATTATTACTAGTGACCTCCTTGAGTGTAGACATTGAGGTGCTGCATGGAATTGATGTGCAGGATTACTGGGGGAGATGCTGCCATCATAGCGATGGATTCCCTGATCTTGTCGATCTTGTTGACAAAGAAGCTAGAGAAACGATTAGCTAGATTCTCACAGGGATCACTAGGTAAGGAGCTAACCCGGTAGCCGTTAAGGAGATGGTTGACTGTCGACATAAGCATTTTTGGATTGTGCATCTGGGATTCAACAAAGTTTTTGTAGAAGCTAGACTTAGCCTTTGCTAGGATCAATTGGTACGATCTACAGTAGTCCTCGTATGCCTGTCGATGGACAGTGAGTCCTGACCTTTGTATTCTTCTTCAAGTTTGCACTTAGTAGACCTAGCTAGTTTAATTGCTGTGGTAAAGCACAGGTCAGGCCGTCTGGGCGAGGGCGCACAGTGCGCTTATTCAGATGTGCAAATTTGGCAAGCATGTCAGCTAGTTTCGTGTTGTAGCAATCTACCAACGATGATAATGATAATAATAATAAAAATAATAACGTCTTGTTTACTGGCCAAGGAGAACTTAATCTCTATTCAGGTGCTTTACAACTTGCTGCAAGAGAAGCAGTAATCAAACGTTTATGAAAAGCAAGGTATCCTGCTTAGGCAAGCATGCAAAAGCACACAATTATCGCGCTAAGACAGGCATGCAGAAGGACACAAAAAGACTAGCAGCCACGGGTTATTAGGACGCGCAATCGAGCACGTGTAGACAAAGCACATAGGAAATGAGACAAGTCCACTGGCGCACTTGACAAAAGCATGCATGTCCATGTTGCCCGCAGTCATTGCGTTAGCAGTTTTATTATACACAGCTGCATAAAAGGACAGCTCACCTGCACAAAGTAAAGGCTGTCTGGAGCGGGTAGGTTTTCAGCTTCTTTGTTAATGTCGTCAACTCAGGAGGTGATGAGATGTCAGTCGGCAGTGAGTTCCAAGCTTTAGGAGCATAACAACCGAATACACGGTTTCAAGGTCAAGGACACAATAGATTTGGAGTTAGGCAAACGGGTAATCTACGAGAGTCAGAAGAGTGGGTGTTTCAATAGGAGACGTAAAGTGAAATTTAGATTGGTAGGCCTGAGCAAGAGAATAGGCTGACCTCAAGGTGACCACGACCGTGACATAATCGCGAAATCGGTAGGCTGCTAGATAGGCAGCCAGAGCAGCAACTGGTGAGCAGACCGTGGTTCCAAGCTCTAACGCTGACCCACAAGATCCGCCACGGCTTGGCTCCTCCATACCTAGCTGAACTGCCGCACCAGTTTCAGCTGCTCGTGCCCCCAGGTCCTGTGTGGACAATAAATTAGCTGTCCCATTCCTCCGCTTAAAGACAGTTGGCGACAAAAGCTTTAGCTCCGCAGGCCCTAGACTGTGGAACTTGCTTCCACATTTCCTATGCAACGACAACTACTCTCCTGCTGCCGACTATGGCTCATCCTTTCCAGCCGTCTTGAGCTGCTACTTCCATGCTACTCACTACCTCAACTGCTCACCTGACTCTGCTATGCTTGCCACTTTCTCTTTGCTGCGTGAGATGAAGTCTGTTGGCTACCGAGTGCGTACCGAAAGCCGCTTAGGCTGTGAGTGCGCTATGCAAACCTCTCTCGCGTAACACCGGCGTAGTCTTTGTGGCTTTGTGTGGAGTTACGGACGGACATAGATTACATTCGGTGGCCGGTGTCCTGCCACCGCTTACTTGCCACCTTCCCCATCTCCTTCTTGGTGGCGCTGCTGCGATGCTCGCTGTAGAGGCTGCCGCTGTCCCGAGCGCTTTTGTCTCCGCACATGTTTGCTCATCTTTTGTCGTCGGTCGTCACTCTGGGGCCACTGATCAAGGTCTCGATGAGATCTTGTTTGAGGAACGGCTCATGTGTGCAAGCGAGCAAGCTCGCTCTCGGCTTTATTCTTTGGACATTCGCTAAACCCTTGCGCCAAACCTCTCGTTTTTCAGCATTCATCGGCACTGGTCAGGTGATGGGCTGGGGCAATAAGGCCATCGAGATCCGCGCCGCCGACACGGGTCAGCTCGACGGCGTGTTTATGCACAAGAAGTCGCAGAAGCTCAAGTTCCTGTGCGAGCGCAATGACAAGGTAACCACGCCCAGCCGGCTGCAGGCGGCGGTAGGGGGGGGGGTGGGCAGCATGCCTTTCAGGTGCGCACCTGAAAGAGCGAGAGAAGCTGGCATCGGCCCCTTCGGCACGGCCACCGCCACCGCTGCTGCTTCCCTCAGCATGGGATTCCCGCCCGCCTGCCTGCCTGCCTCTCGTGTTGTACATGGGAAGCAGCTACGTGCAATTTGCTGGCTGCAGCCATGACGTAGCTGGCGCTGCAAGCATGGGGGGGGGGTGATCGGGTGGGTGGATGGGTGGGAGGCTTAGTGGAAATAGTCGTCGAAAGCTGAAGGTCACGACCTCTGGCAGGCTGCCGATGCGCCCACTGCCAGACTGGCCACTCAGCGATGGATGGATGGACGGCTCGACCTGCTGCTGCTGCTGCTACCATATCGTTTACTAGCTAATGGCTTTCTAGAATCGGACATTGTTCTAGATGTCACAGAGCCCTAGTGGCAGTCCAGCGTCTCTTATTCATTTGGTCCCACCTGTGGACGACGGAGCCTTGGCTGAGCCGATTGGGAGGGTCCGAGCAGATTGGCCAGTGATTTGCCGGCTGGCTGCTGCTGCTGAGGTCATTGGGAAGTTAACCCTTAGCTGTCCAATAGTGGTGTTAGAAGCCACTAGTCAAGAAATCACTAGGTCAGAGGCCACTTGCCACACCAGCTAAGGTGGCTGCGGTGCATCAACAACTCTCCTGCTGCCGACTATGGCACATCTTTTCCGGCCGTCCTTAGTAAGGCAG
Source organism: Cristatella mucedo (assembly GCA_009760855.2). Lineage (NCBI taxonomy): Eukaryota > Metazoa > Bryozoa > Phylactolaemata > Cristatellidae > Cristatella > Cristatella mucedo. Next base: position 485,774 of record WPIO01000165.1, read on the forward strand.
TTGCTTTTCACGACCTCGGCCCCGATTTCGTGAGTTCGAATTCAGCGGCGGGCGATCCTTTATCGCCACTGCAAGCGGTGGTGATAGCCGTAAAGGCTCTTCTGTTGCTATACAAAGAGGCTGTTGAATCAGCTAGTATATACGTCCATGCTACTCACTACCTCAACTGCTCTCCGGACTCAGCTATGCTTCACACTTTCTCTTTGTTGCGTGAGATGAAGTCTGTTGGCTACCGAATTCATACCGAAAGCAGCTTAGCTCTAGCTGCCTGGCGCCGTGGCTGCTGCTGCCGCCACCCCAGCTGCTGCTGCTGCTGCCGAGACTCGCTAGACTCGCCCGCAGGACGAAGGTCTTTGCTGACGCTCGCGAAACTCGTTCCTTCGAAATTGTTTCCAGCATGTCGTCACCGTCGTCACGGTGTCACGTGTCTCACCACAGTGGTCTAGTGTGGGCTGCAGCCAGCAAGTCGTCGTCGGGTTAGCCATAGCATCGAAAGACGGTCTGACGGCCGTCTCTCTGGTTTTCGTGCGGGGTAGGGTGCCAGCAGTGGCTAGCTGGTTTGGCCCAGCGGTTAAGGTGCTCGCCCCGATCAAGGTCGGGCCGAGGTCGTGGGCTCAAGCCCCGTGGCACACGTGAAACGCCTGAATAGAGATTAGGTTCTCTCAGGGCGCTTTGCACATGAATTATATATATACTTTTTCTGTGGGCGCTGCCGGCGAGGCTGCAGCCCAAGCGGCACGCGACGAGGAGGAAGGGACGGGGAGTCTTCCGGCTGCTGCAGAGCTGTGATGCCTCATTGTCACGTGGTTCACACAGGTTTTCTTCTCGTCAGTCAAGTCCGGATCGGCTTGCCAGATCTACTTCATGACCTTAGGACGGCCCGGCTCTGCTGCTGCCGGCTCTGCTGCCGCCTGGTGACGCGCCTGCAGACGCGTCCATCTGCAATGGCTGTAGCAGCCGTTGCCGCCACGGCCGCTGGGCCCGCAAGTGACGAGAGCAGAGACAGCTTCAGTGCTGGCAGCTGCCAGTCTGCGCAGCACGTGGTGTCACCTCTCGCGTGTCTCTCGAGCGAAGTCATTGCCCGACCCAAGCGGCACGGTGGCTCGGTCGAGTTGCCAGAAGTCGGCTTCGGTGCTGACCTCCTCGACTCGGTGACCCCGACTCGTGGACGCTGCTTTGCACGAGAAGCCTGTCGTGGTCGCCGTGCGGTGTACCCGTACAGCGGTCTCGCTAGCATCGGTCCCGCAGCAGCAGCAGCTGCTGCTTCGTCAGCCGACAGTGTGGATATCATGGTGCTTGTCTTTGCCTGCGCGGTGGGGTGAGGGAGCCAGCCACTCTGACTCGGGCTGCTGCCCTCCCGTCGCTGTCACTCTCCCGCTGACCGATGCTGTGCTGATATGGCGCAACCGCCTTTGCCTTATCCGAGGTCCTGCTCACCGCAAGTTTTGAGAGACGCTTGGTCGGCTGGGGTAGCCGGCCGTGCTGGGCAGTGGGCATGGGGTGCGGTTTGTGCATTTCTCCCTCTAGGTTTTTTTTGTATGCCTCCTCTTTTTGCCTACCGTGCTATGTGCAGCGGCGGCAGGTGAAGCGGTGCTCCGCATGCGCAAGCCGATTGGTAGCGATCTCTGATCGAGCAGCTGATGGATGCTCTCAGTCCCTGCCGATCACTCCCCTCAGTGACGATGGCCCCTCAACCTGTTGGTGTTTGGAGCAAATACTCTTTTTTTTTTGGTGGTCCCAGAGACCCTAGTTGCTTTTGTGCATTTTGCACGCTGCTGTCCCCCATCCACCCTCCCCCGCAGCCACACTCGACGCTGCTGCCCCAGTCTCTCTTGTCGGCTCCCTTATCCGTGCTACTTACTTGACAGCTGGGCCGATTGCATGCGCTTGTGCCAGACCCTTGCCTCGTCGTCTTCGTCGGTGGCATCGCGGAGCATGACTAGCATTTGTGGCCACCGCAGGGCTCGAGCCAGCCCGATCGACTCGGCTGTCCTGGTCTCAAAACCTGGGTCGATGGAGCTTTATTTAGTCGAAGACGAACAAAATGAGTCGTGTGGGTGAAGCTTTCTTATGATTGTTTTTTGCGTCTGTGCACAAACGTTGTTTCTGTGCTGCGATGTTCTTTGACAAATGATGCTCTTGTGCGACGATCATTGTCGAGTCCGGCGTCGGCGAGCGATCCGAGAATGGCCTTGTTATAGGAGAAACAGGTGTTGTCATGTACTTGGAGACAGGCCGAGGGCTTCGTGAATGCGTAAACCGAAAGTTAGCACGGAAATGCCGAGGCAGTGGCACGTAGCAGCACCAGAAGATCCGAGGGCCGAGCGCAGCTCCCTTCCCTTACTCCTAGATCCGCTCGGATGTTATGATAATAAAAATAATTTGATATAGCCCCCTCATAGAACTCAATCTCTTTCTAGGCACTCTACATTTGCTGCAAAGGGAAATGCAATTGAATGGTGAGTAATATCATGCTTGGTAAACAAACAACATGAATAACATGGTTAGGGGTGACATGCACAGTGTCAGCACGCATAAGCACATCAAGGACAAATCACAGGAACACACTAAATGCTATCCTAAATAGGTGTTTTTAAGTTCCTTTTAAATGTGGTCAGATCAAGGGATGTTCTGACGCAGGTCGGGAGGGAGTTCCAGGCTTTAGGAGCATACGAACTAAATGCACGGTCTCCAAAGGATTTGAGGTTTGTACGAGGTATTGGTAGACTGTTGGATTCCTAAAAGCTGGTGGTCCGATGCTTGGCCTGGTGGGGGAGTATATCGGAGAGATAGGCTGGAACCAGAGAATGAAGTGACCTAAAAGTGAGCGACAACACTTTGAAGTCAATCCGTTGCTTGACTGGTAGCCAGTGCAGGTCAGCGAGAAGTGGAGTAATGTGGCAACTGCGACGCTCACGACAGACAAGCCTAGCTGCAGAGTTTTGCACCAGCTGCAATCGCCTGATTGCACATGCCGGTAGGCCAGCAAGCAGTGAGTTGCAGAAGTCAAGTTGGGATGTCACGAATGCATGGACCAACTTGGACGAGGTATCCTTATCTAAACAAGCCCGAGTTTTAGCAATATTATGTAGCTGAAAGTAGCAACGTTGGCTGTTGACAGATGACTGCAGCTAAATGCATGTTGCTTGTCTTAAGTGGCAAGGACTGCATTACCGATTGCAGCACACGACCAGAAGTCCCAAGTGTTTGTGGCCAAGCAGCTGCTTGGAGGACTGTGCCAGTGACACACATGCCAGCCAGCACTACGAGCGATTAACGATTGGTTCTTATGCGGTTATATTTTGCTGCCATATTCTTAACCGAAAGCCAAACTACAGTACACGTTCTGCTTTGTATTTTCGAAGAATAGTCGTTCGGAGGGCAAAATTTGGCTAACGTTAACCGTGACCGTGTGCGGCCGACTAGCAGTGGCTGCAGAATGTTGAGGGCTCAGCAGCACGGTGACTTGGCTAACGGATTGTGCTACTACTTCACAAACAGTGCCGGAGTAATAGGAAGATCGCTCGTGTACTTGGAATGAGGGAAGATTATGTCATGTCTAATCTGGCCAATTCCACAAGGATTCTATAGCCAACAGTGGCTGAATAGGCTGCCCGAACATGACAGGATTGGCTGCTGAAGATGGATAGAGCAAGTCCTTCTTGGCGAAGCTAGCAGTCACTGTCGAGAAGCTACAGCCATCAAAATCAGGAGGTGAACGGTGCAGCATCGACTTTCGGTAGAGAAAATGGCACAGGCTGCTGATCGCTTGGCGGCAGTCCTTTCGGATTCTTGAGAACGAAGCAGAGGGTGTCTCCCTGCTAAGAGTCTTTGACATCGGCGTCGAAATGTTAACTTTATCTTACTAATATTACTGGTGGTTATGGTAATTGTGGCGTGTAATAGCCACTGCACCGTTCATACGTGAAAATGTTAGGTGTAAGTAACTTGTGTTAGTGATTTCTCCTGCTTATAAGCTTAGCGTGGGTGGATGACGTAAGCTTAGCGTGGGTGGATGGCTGGAGCTGGAGCCCAATCAACAAGAATAACATGGGCCAATCACTGATCGTTCGCACCCGCACCGCAAGTGTGCGCCGTCGTCGGCCGTCAAAGCGGTTGAGGTCGCAGGTGGCTATGCTGAGCAGCTTTGTGCAATCCATTGGGCTGCTCGCCAAGTCCAATGAACGAGGGAGAGGTGAGGTTTAAAAAATCAAGGCTTTTGTCAAAAGACGACCTCGGCGGACATTAAAGAAGCTGCGCTTCGGGGACAGAAAGTTGTTTGCCAGTGACCTCTCTTGCCGAGCAAAATGGCGATACGCCGCTCCGTTGTCTTCGCTAAGCTACCGATAAGTCATAGTCTTACAATATATTCACCTTGACCTTGTTCGGGGCGAGCACCTCTGGGGGGGGCACCGACTGAACCCTAACCACTTCCCGTCAAACGCACTACGGTTTCGCACATCCTCGCACATTCGTGCGCGCTAAGCCGTGCATTGGCCCTGCGAATCCTTTCGCTTCTGCAATTGGCTGTGACGCAAGTGCGAACAAGGATGTGACTTGTATGCACGAACGCGCTCATGCAATACATGTGCGTGAATGCATTGCTGCATACGTAAGCATGCGCACATTTCTGCCAATAAATTCTACGGAGCTTTAAGGATAGCCAGGTGTGACGCTTGTTGACTTTTCTATAGCGCTGCCGAAGCCTTACCAGCTTCCTCCGGTGTGCGTGCGATTTCGAATGGCTTTCATTTCAAGCAGCAAAGATAAAGAAGCATCCACTGAGTCGCAAGGGCAGTAAAAGAAATAAGTTGCGCATCGGAGCAGCGCAGGAAGTGCCGCGGTGGAAGCAGCGCCGGAGTCGTCGGAGCCAAGCAGACGCCGACATCGTCGTTCGCGGATTGCAGAAGCGAAAGGATTCGCAGGGCCAATGCATGTCTTAGCGCGCACGAATGTGCACGCTCGCGCACGAAACCGTCGTGCGTTTGACGGTAAGTGGTTAAGGTTCAGTCGGTGCCTCCCAGAGGTGCTCGCCCCGAGCAAGGTCAAGGTGAATATATTGGAATGACTACGTCTTGAACTCGAGCCCCGTGGCGTATGTAAAGTGCCTGAATAGAGATTAAATTTTATCTTAAATATATGTATATAATTATTATAGTTTTACATTAGTCAATTTTAGGAATCCAAAGAGCTTCCGTCGTTCAGTTGACCATCCTTAAACCACACAACGAGCCCACTTTTGTGCTTTACTCATGCCGACGGTTGAGGTTCAGACGTTCTTCGTAGCGTGGCGTTATCAACATTAGCGCTTCAGTGTGCGATGTGGCCGGGACCGACGCATTCGTCAGTTGAAAAAGAGGTGAGCGTCTGCGGCTATTATTGCCGCTCGCTGTTGCTATCGGCAATGCTCCGAGCTTTTCAACTCGACCTCGGCGCAAGTCTGGGCACTGACGCTGGCTGCTCGTGGAGAGGCGGCGGTTGCAGCGGCGGCGACTTGTATTAGCGCGCCACCGATATGATGCCATCAATTGTGGACCATTTTGTGGGCGCCGCTGCGCACGCGTCGCTTATCTCCTGTCGGAGGTAAGCCTTAATCAGTCGCGATTTAATGCCGTCTACGATCGTTATTGCTCGCGCAGAGGAGTGGCTTCACACCTTTCGCGCGCGCGTTCGCAGGACCCTTTGTCTGGTCTGGCGTTGGTGCTAAGTGCACCGTCTATCGCCCGCGGCGCGCGTTCTGTTGCTCCTGACGCCCACGAAGCGTTGACCGAAACCAGCGGCTTCCGCGCGTCGTCGAGCGTGTGGCCACGAAATGTCGCCGTAGCTAAATGCGCCGAACGACGCCGCGAAACGAATCGTGTCTTATGGAGCAGCGAGTGTCCCCTTTGACCCCAGCCTCTCGCTTTATTTTGCGACTCGGACGGACTGACCGGATTGACGCCTCTTCCTCCTCCCACCTCCTCTCCGCCTTAATTAATCAATTAATGCAGGTGGGTGGGTGGGTGTATCTTGGCACCTAGTCAGCAGCGAACGGGAGTCCGAGCGACCGCCGCTATTGCTGCTGCCTCGTTCGCCGCTGGAGCCGGCCGCCGCTTCAGGCCGAGCGGTGCCTGTACAGCGGAGGCCGGCCGGCGGGCCGCGAGCGGAGGCGGTTCCCCGCACGCTCACAGTCCGCCCTCGTGGACAGAGCGCCGGGCCGCCGCCGCGGCTCGACTGTCGCCAGCGGTAACACAATGCTTGACGGGCGGACGCGAGAGGCCAGCACTTGCGCCGAGTCCGAGGTGGTGGCGCGATGCATCCGCTACATTGCTAGCTAGCACTGCCCGTCTGCTGGCTGTCGCTTGCAGGCTGCCTTCAACTGGCGAAGGCCGCCGGAAGCATGCTGCCGGAAGCCTGCCGATCCCGTCGCCAATCGCCTGAGGGCCTGCTGCGGCAGCGGAAGCACAGGCGCCCAGTCGGCCGGCCAGCCCCCGGGACGACCACCGAACGCCAGCGACGGGGGGGGGGGGGGAGGGAGGGGGCTGCACGTCGACCGCATCGTTGTCGATCGACTGCACAATGGTTACAGGCCGATTTTCAGTCGTCGTGCGCTGCTGCGTCGTCTGCTGCCCAGCAGGGCAACTCTGCTGCCCAGCAGGGTAGCTCGCCGCGCTAAGTGTCGCTGTCGTCGCCATCACGCTGCGCCGTTTCTCTGAGCATGCCGTCGCCGTGGCACTGTCGCATGTGTGCGCCGCTCGTCGTCCTCGTCACTGCTTTCTGCCACATGTCTCTGCGCCAGAAAGCAACCACTGCCGCATGCCTCTGCACCAACTGGTAGTGGTTGCTGCGCTAGGGAATCACCCTCTTCGAATCAACGTTTCTCAGCTGTTCTAACGCTATCGTCTTACGCTGCTGCATGGTCAGTGCCTCGTTATGTGAATGGCCGGAGGCTGGCCCAGTCGCAGTTTAGACGGTCGCACCGCCGTCTCTGTTCGGTTTACCGTCTGCACCTGTAACCGAAGCGTGCATCTGCGAAAACGTATCCTCGTTAATGCGTCAGTGCCGAACCTTGCTAGAGTAATCTTCATGAGATTGTTAGCAGTAAAATCACATTCCTTAGCCAACGTGTGCCACCTTGTTCGAGGTGTCAGCACCTTGCTCTTTTGTCCGAGCAATCGCCATCTTCAGCTCATTCACATGCCAGTAGCTATGGGCAACATCCTTTCATTATATATAATTCATTTGTATAGCGCCCTAGGAGAACTTAATATCTCTATCCAGGCACTTCACATGTGCCACGGGGCTCGAGCCCACGACCTCGACCAGACCTTGGTCGGGCGAGCACCTTAACTACCGTGCCAAACCAGCTCATTCAAACGTTTCGCTGACGAGTACTTGGCGACTCACACGTAGTTACATACAAAGTTACATGCATATACAGTTTGCCATCCTCGTCAGAAGCTTACCTCTTCTGTTGACCCCGTGGGACTCACTCCATGCTGGAAGGTTCCCTTGACGAGGGATGGGGAGGACTGGGAAAGGGGAGGTTACTTCAAGTGCTGGAAGCTTCCAGCGATGTGCGATGTTAATGTCTTTGCTTGGCAGGCCTCTGGACGGCTGCAAGACGGAATCCGTTGACAAATGGTAAATACAAGTCATCTCTGTAGCACCCAAGCCCAGAGCGAGTATGAGGCGACCCTCGAGTAAGCTAGGCTGTGGAATTCGCCTCCACAATTCTTGGGCATTGACAACCACTCTCCTGTTACCGACTTGGCTCATCTTTTTCAGCGGTTTTGAGCTGCTACTTCCATGCTACTCACTACCTCAACTGCTCTCCTGACTCTGCTATGCTTCCCACTTTATCTTTGCTGCGTGAGACGAAGTCTTTTGGCTACGGAATGCGTACCGAAAGCAGCTTAGGCTGTGAGTTCGCTATACAAAAGCCTCCTGCCTAACACCCACATATAGTCTTTGTGGCTTTCTGGAGTTAACAGACGAAGAGACATGTTACACTTGCAGATCCCCCTACTGTGGATCTGCACGATCAGTGCTCAAGCTCACGATATGCATCCAGCTTCGGCGGTGGTTGAATCTGCTGACCTTTGAATGTGTCAGTTGTCTTGAGCTGCTGTGCCTGGTCCCCGTGTTACTGATGTCATCTTGTGCGTATGCGATGCTTGTATGCCGTTGCTGTTGCAACAGCAACGGCATGCATCGCATATGCACGTCTTGCTTTCGTCTGTGGCGAAATAATAAAGATTTCAGAGGATTTGTGCACTGCAGTGTGTTTATTCGCACAAGTTCGGCAGCACACGAAACGTTGAACTCTCTACTAATGAATCAATTGCTCGAACAGTTGAGATAGCTAGCGAGGCTAGCGATTGAGCTGAGACTCGAGGGCTGCATCGATCCCAGTGAAGAGCACTGGCTCTCTCAGACATAACCCAGCAGGCAGCTTGGCACCCGACGGTGACCCGGTGGCTTCACCTTTACCTCTCAAGACAGGAAAAGGTTATGGTTTACATCAAAGGTCGGCAATTTTTTCGGACTACAAGGCCATTTCAGGAGGTCACGCTAGGCCAGAAGAAGCCACTCCGCCCGGCTGGGAGTGGGTGTAGTGTAGCCAAGAGGTCCGAAAACTTTTTGGACTAAATCCTAGCTGATTAAACAGCCTCTCTTTGTATAAAAACAGAAGAGCCTTTCCAGCTATCACCACCGCTTGCAGTGGCGATAAAGGATCGCCCCCTGCAGGAATTGAACCCACGACCTCGGACCGAGGTCGTGAAAGCAACCGCCTTACCTAGTGTGCCATCACGGCTCACAGACTATTAAGTCATTTCAGGAGTTCGAGTAGGTACACTCACTAGACTAGAAGGAACAATGTGGCCAAAGAAAGTTTTTTTTGTTTAAAAGTATAGTTTGCTCAATAAGAAACATGATAGTGCGTTCTTAAAGAGGGCAACAATATCACATTCTAACGATGAGTTCGGCAGCAGAATGCCATTAAAGGTGATTATCAGTGAGCTAAGAGCGAAGCTTGTTTTTACAAAACTTCGTCTTGGAGAACAGCTGCTCGCAGAAATAACTGCTGCCAAACAGGTCCAGCGGTTAAGGTACTCGCCCCGGTCAAGGTCTGGTGGAGGTCGTGGGCTTGAGCCCCGAGGCATTTGTGAAGCGCCTGAATTGAGGTTGAGTTCTCTTGGGGCGCTATATAAATTAATTTTATTATATATAACATTGCGATCACACCCTTGGCACGGGCCAACAGCATTGGAAACTGAGCCTGTGGCAGCTGACGGCAGAAGTAAATGAGAGCAGTGCAAGAAGTAAACTTGGACAAGAGAACGCCCGAAACCTGAAGCTCGACCAACTCCAATTGCACATCAGAGGGGTCGTTGTCATAGGGAAAGTCAAAAGGAAGGCTGTCGATTTTGCACTCCTGCGAATGAGAGCGCCCATCAGTGAAGGGAGAAGAGAGTTCATTCCGCAGGTTTGACAGCGCGCTGACGCATTCTTCGGCATCAACTAGAGTTGCGTAACACTGGGCGAGTTTCTCGGTAAATGGATGTAGTCGCCCCTACGCAGCTGCTTCTACCATAGAACTAGCTTTGTTTCAAATGCCCGTACGCGGACTTCCATGTTCATGATGAGCACGTCACGTCCTTGCAGCTTTCGTAATGTGCAGCAAATGTACTCATAAATAACGATTATTGTTTGCAAGCACAGTACAAAAGAGCGTATAGACGACTAACACGTACGACCAGAGGCGTTCCGAGGGAATTGTGCGCCTGGGGACGAACTGCCCGAGCGAAGTTTACTGACCTGGCCTTTTTTTTCAGGCGCACCGGTCGTCTTTAGTTAGGCAAGGATCTCGAAGACGACGGTACTGTTAAGTAAAGTGCTTACTGCAGCGGTTCCGGCCGTAGTCGCTCTCAATCCTGGAGGCTCGCTCGAGGTGGTCGTGGAGGGAACCGCCGGGCCCTTAAAACGAATTTAGTGAGATTACGTCGATCAGATCCGATAGTCGATCCAATATCCGATGTCGCCTTTGTTCATCATGCTTTGGTCTATGGAGAGGACGTCTCGTTGGATACCCGATGGTAAAATAAAACCGGTGAAGTACTTTCCGGTTCGCGTGGTCTTCTGCATCGAGAAAGCTGCATCGAGAAATCGTCGAATCCCCTGCGGGTAGATTAATAATAATAATAATACATAAGTAGGATAGTAATAATAAATTTGGTATATCGCCCTCAGAGAACTCAAATCTCCTTCTAGGCACTTTACATTTGCTGCAAAGGAAGCACGATCGAATGGCGAGCGGTAGCATGCTCAATAGCAACTAGTGTAACGTGATTATCGCATAAAGGACGAATCACGCGGACCCACTAAATGCTGTAATAAATAGAAGCGTTTTTAGCTTCTTTTTAAATGTGGTCAAGTCAGATTCTGGGTTTTCGCAGCCTAGGCCAGTTTTTAGCGAGATGACGCTGGTGTGCCCTCGCGACTCAAGCCGTGACGTCACATCCTGCCTCAAGAGGAGGCAGGCTGGCGTATGACTAGGTGCTTAAAATGATGTCAGTCAAGAATGATCGACCAATAAAGAGAAAAAAGCAAGCATTAATAAGTCCAGTCGAATAATGTTTGACAGTTGACGAGGTCTACAATATTTACGAGCGGGGCACGGGACAATGCGGAGCAATTGCCGGGGCGGGATGAAAGGAGGCCTGAATGGAGGCCTGAAAGGAGGCCGCACCCGCCGGGCCCGAGCGGAATGCTGCCGGCGGCGATCGATTGTTTGGCACAATAGCACGTAGGCGGGCGGGCGGTCGTGCTCTGCCGCCCGACGCGTTCGGCAGTCGATCAACTTCCGGCTAATCTTGGAATGTCAAGGGCGGCCGTGGCCCAGTCCGATTCGCACCGAGCGAGCGGCTGCCCGGCGCTTCGGCGGAAGCTGAGCGTGTCGCCTTGAGCTTCGCCTCTCGCTCGCGCTGCGGAGCTCTCGAGTTCCCACCGCCCCCCACGCGGACCCATCCGCGCCAGTCACCGACATCCGTACGACGCCTGGACTCGTCCTGCTTCCGGTGAGGAGTTCGCCGATGACGGCTGCCTGCCGCTGCCTCCTCGGCGGCCTGTCGCCGGCCATGCTGAGGCGTCTGCTCGTCGGTCTCATATCGCTTTCGGCTTGCGGCCTGCTCTTCTCTGCCTCCTCCTCATCGTCGTCGTACGCCAACGGCGAGTCTAGCCGAGACGATAGGGCGGCTACCACAGCTCGTCGGCAGCTGGCGCTGGCTGACAAGTTTCGGCCGGGGCTCTCGGGGACGGCCCACGCCGTCGTCGGAGTCCCCGGTCTGGTGATAGGTCCGCTTGCTGCCGCCGTCGCCAGCCGCGAGTCCGCCAACGTCACTGTGGAGGACGTAGAGCGAGCCTACATCGGCTGCATGCAGTACCGATGGCAGCAGCTGTCGCGCCATCGTGAGAACAGCGCCGACATGCAGCCGGCGAAGTGCGTCCGGCTGTGCCGCTCTCGCGGCCACGCCTACGCTGCACTCGTCGGCCGAGCGGCGTGTCACTGCAGCGCCTGGACGGGCGACGGGGCGCTTCGTGCCGACGGCCGCTGCAGCGGCGTCGGCGACCACGCAGACGTATACAGCACGAAGCTCGGCAGTGGCGACGGCGACGACTCGTCGTGGTCGACGTGGATGACGGTGGCGCGGACGACTCGCTCGAGGACGGCCGAGTACGCGAGCAGGTTTCGACAGTGCCGTCCCGTCGCACCCGGCAGCGGCGGCTCGGCGGCGGCGGCTGCGACCACTAGCACTTGCCTCGCGCCGGTGATGCGACGCCGCGGCGGCGGCCTGGTGCCGGAGATCGAGTTCGCCAGCTACGTTGGCTGCTTCGTGTTCGGCCGCGAGCCGGCGGCCACGGCCGTTCGGTCGGATGGCACGGCTCGAGGCTGCGCCTCGCGCTGCGCCGCTCTGGCGACCAAGTACGCCCTGATGACGTCGACGACCTCGAGCGGCTTCGATCGGAACTGCCGCTGCGCCGACAGCTTGGGCATAGCAAGACCATTCTATCGCTGCGGCGTCTCGCCGCCCGGCGTGGCGGTTTACCTGACGGCTTCGCCGTCGCCGGCCGCGGGCGGTGGTGCTGTGCTGCTCGTGTTCGACGCACCGCCGGAGAGCCGCCGAAAGGCACTGCTCTTGACGCACCACGCAGGCGGCGCTCGCGCGACCCTGCCTGGCCGCCTGCTGGCGGTGGACGAGCGGGCCACGCACGTCGTCGAGCCCGAGCGCGTGTTCGAGGCCGACGATCTGGCCAGCGACGGCGCGCGGCGGCTCTCGCGCCGCACGCTCGCGCGCCTGCTGCGGCGGTACCTCGCGTGCGACGCCCAGCGTCTGCCGGCCGCCTGGCTGGCCTTGTACGCGCAGGCCTCCGGCGGCGGTCCCGGCTCGCCGCCGCCGGCGGCAGCGGCGAACCCGTACCAGCGCTGCCGGCTCGCGCACGGCGTCGAGGCGTGCGTGCCCGCGTTTCGCGCCGTCTGCGAGGCGTCGTCGACTGTTTCAGCCGCCACCGTCCTGCTGACGGACGCGACGGCACTGCGGCAGTTCGTCGCCGACAACAACGACACGGTCGTCTTCCACGTGATGCGCGATCCGCTGGCCGTGGCCGCGCTGATTAAGAAGTCGTCGCCGTCGCGCGGGCGGCGGCCGCTGAGCGGCGAGCGAGCCGCCGCCCTCTGCTCTGCGCTCAAGCAGACGCGGGCGGCGGCCGCGGCGCTGGCCGCGAGTGGCCACTCCGTGTACAACGTGCACTTCGAGGAGGTTCCTTCCCGCGACGACGACCCGCTCGCCTCGGCGCTGCTCTTCTACCAGCGACTGAGTGGCGGCGGCGGCGGCGGCGGCGGCGAGCAGCGTCCGGCGGCGGTGGAGCATGCTGCGCGGGAGCGCGTGCAGCGGCTCGTGCAGCGCCTCAACGCCACCCTCGCGGCAGCCGACGCCGACGAGAGAACGCCGCCGCTCAGCGTGTCCGAGCAGAGCACCATCGAGCGGGCGTGCGAGAATTTCGTCTACGGAGAGTGAAGCATTCGCGCGCTTGCGGCGCGCAGCCATTCGGCGAAGCCGTCGGACCGCGGTGGCGACGAGGGCGGCGGCCGGCGCCGCTTCCGCCCGCGGCAGCGCTCTTGGCAGTTTCACCAGACGAAATATGGCGGCGCCGTTTCCGAAAGCGCCTTTGGTAATGTAATGTAATGTATCTCCGTCAGTAACTCCACAAAGTCATAAAGACCATGTGGGCGTTTCGCAGGAGAGTTTTGTATAGCTCACTCACAGCCTAAGCGGCTTTCGGTACGCATTCGGTAGCCAACAGACTTCGTCTCACGCAACAAAGAGAAAGTGGGAAGCATAGCAGAGTTAGGAGAGCAGTTGAGGTAGTGAGTAGCATAGAAGTAGCAGTTCAGGACCGCTGAAAAAGATGTGCCATAGTCGGCAATAAGAGAGTAGTTATCGTTGCGTAAGAATTGCGGAAGCGAGTTCCACAGTCTAGGACCTGCAGAGCTAAAGCTTCTGTCGCCAACGGTCTTTAAGCGGAGGAATGGGACAGCTAATTTATTGTCCACACAGGACCCGAGGGCGAGAAGAGGCTGAAACTGATGCAGCAGTTCAGCTAGGTACGAAGGAGCCAAGCCGTGGCGGGCCTTGTGGGTCAGCGCAAAAACTTTACTCTGTATCCGTTGCTCAACCGGCAGCCATCCTAGCTCTGTTAGCAAAGGAGACACGTGGTCAAACCTCTGGGACTTAAAGACTAGCCTTGCAGCCATATTCATAGTCCGCTGTAGTGGCATAATAGCTTTCTTTAATAGCCCAGCCAAAAGGGAATTACAATAATTAAGCCGAGACAGAACTAAAGAGCTAGTTAAATTTTTTACAAGCCACTGTGGGAGACAGGTTCTAATCTTGGATAGGGATCGGATGTGATGGCTAGCTGTAGAGGCAGTCTTCTGAGTGAAGCTTTTGAAATTGAGGCAGCTGTCGAACACGACACCTAGATTACGAGCACGTGGCGAAGGTCTCACAATAGCATCGCCTATTAGAACAGCAAAGCCTTTTAATCCAGCCACACGCTTAGGGTGTCCTATGAGCAGCAGTTCGGTTTTATCGTCATTTAATTTCAGGAAGTTTTTCGACATCCAGGATCGAATATCGGCAAGGCAAGCATTCAGTTTCTCAGTTGCTGCAGCAGATTCCGACGGTTTAAATGACAAATACAACTGAGTATCGTCAGCATAGAAGTGATATCCTATTCCATGGGCCTTAAGAGGCGCGAGACGGCCGGGGTCGTGTATGCGTACGTACGTATACAGTCTACGAGCTGTATCATTGCGCATTTCGACAGTTTCGCTTATCCGTCGATGGCAAGACGAACGATAAGAGCGAAGCGTCGGCTGCACCGTCAGAGCGTCGCCATGCGCATGCGCAAAGGCGCGCTGCTGCTGCTGCTGCTGCTGCTGCTGCTGCTGACGAACTCTGTAAGAGCTGCGAAGGACGGCGGCCACTGACCCGCTGACCCGGACTGCCGGCGACTGCCACGACCCGCCCGACGTCGCTGTTAGGTGGGTCGCTGTACTATTTGTTGATGGCATGGCGTTGACGCGGTTTAAGAGAACAGCTGACGTTGCGTCGCTTCGCGGCGGCTGCGTACCTGCGGGTAACGACGCTTTGCGTGCCCTTAGAGACAACTACTATCCTGGTGAGCGCGAGCGATGAACTCGCTAGTGCACTCGATGAGCGAGGAGAGCGGGCGCATGCGCGATGGCGAGCCGCCGGTCAGACTGTCGGCCAGCGGCGGTCTGACGGTAGGCTAGACGATAGGAGTGTATCTGACGCTGCGATACGGTTGGCTGAGCTTGGGTAGCCGTTGCTATTGGCTGACTAGCTGCAATTGGAAATCTCTTGAAAAGCGCGACCGGTTTAGCTAGGACACTCGCGAGACAATTGAAAGTGTACTGCCCCGCCGGTTTGGCCGAGTGATTAAAGTGCTCGTCCGACCAAGGTCAAGGTTAATATACTCTACCGAAGTCATGGGCTTGAGTCCTCGGGCATTTTTCGTCTGTTTTGCATACTAAAGAACGCAAGCGGAGGCTAAACCAGTACCCTGCTGTTAGACTGAGCAAGGCGTCGGGGGGGGGGGGCGGGGCACGCGAGCTATGCGAATCCGTAATTTCAATCTCAAGACATTCTTGTTATTTTTGTTGTATATTGAGCATCCTGACACTGACCACATGATCGTGCTTCCTTAGCAGCAAATGTAAAGTGTCTAGAAAAGATAGAGTTCTCTGAGGGCACCATACCAAATGTATTATTATTATTATTATTCTTAAGAGCGGCTGACAAAGATAACCACTCCACCTATACAACGGGAGACAATGGGAGAGATATGACGAAGCAACCAGCTTCATGGCTAATGGGTGTGGGTCCGCAGTACTGTTTGGGCGTTCTATGTCGGCGGAAGTTGACGAAGGATAACAGCAGACCCAAGAATATACTTTGAGACTCTTGGAGGCTAGGATCGGTCATAATAAGAATAATAATACTAATAAATTTGTATAGCGCCATCAGTAGACGGCGCTATAGAAATATCACACTCTCAAAATAACTCAATCTTTTTCTAGGCACTTTACAATTGTGAATCTGGTCATCTTGGCGAGTCTGAGATTGAGGCACGCCCAGAATGCTCTCTAGCAAAGCCTTGTAACTAGGAGCAAGTATTTTCAGGCAAGTGGCTTCTAGCTGACCCGAGCAGCCGTCGCCGGCAGTCGCTTGGTCCTGCTTGCACGGGGGGGGGGAAGCATTAGGTAACAAGTTGGCTGTATCAAAAGCCACAGATTCAAAGCCACCCTCCGTACCGATACGACACACTCTCCACTTCCTGGATACGCAGCACCACAATATCCCAGGTAACTGATTCGCTAGCGCCATTTTGTCTGCTTAGCCCATGTTTGCCGGCTGCTGTTTCAACCTTTTCAACCTATTTCAACACACACGTCTGCAGCAGCTGCTCCACCATGACTACTTCGCCGAGATGGATAGCCGGCAGCGGCCCCTCTGCAAGTCGGGCTGCGTGAGCCACGACTTGACAAAGACTCTGTACGCGAGCTCGCTGGCGGCCGGACGGCAGTGGCTCACTCACGTCATGACGGTCGTAAGCTTCCGCATGGCTTCCAGCGATTGTCAATCCACACTGCCTGTCGAAGTGTCGATTCGATCTTCGGGTGTGCGACTGCTCACACGAATACTCATACATAACAATGGCAACGGGAATGGGAATAGGACAAGACGTTGCGTGGAATACGGCAAGATATGGTGCGATCTGGTTCGAGAGTGCTCGGCCAGCGTCCGGGGAGCAGTCCCACGAGTCTCGACAAAAGGCAATGCCCAGAAGCATCCTTCCGGGTAAAGGGTGCTAAATACGTAATTTATAATTTATTTGCTTAGCGCCCTAAGAGAACTTGACCTCCATTCAAGGCGCTTAGCATACGCCACAGCGGCTCGAGCCCACGATCTCGACCAGACCTTGGTAGGGGCGAGCGCCTTATCCACCGGGTCAGACCTCGGTAGGGGCGATCGCCTTATCCACCGGGTCAGACCTTGGTTGTGGCGATCGCTTTATCCACCGGGTCAGACCTTGGTAGTGGCGATCGCTTTATCCACCGGGTCAGACCTCGGTAGGGGCGATCGCCTTATCCACCGGGTCAGACCTTGGTAGTGGCGATCGCTTTATCCACCGGGTCAGACCTTGGTAGTGGTGATCGCTTTATCCACCGGGTCAGACCTTGGTGGTGGCGATCGCTTTATCCACCGGGTCAGACCTTGGTAGTGGCGATCGCTTTATCCACCGGGTCAGACCTTGGTAGGGGCGAGCGCCTTATCCACCGGGTCAGACCTTGGTAGTGGCGATCGCTTTATCCACCGGGTCAGACCTTGGTAGGGGCGAGCGCCTTATCCACCGGGTCAAACCAGCATGATATTCCATGCTAAGGTGAGGAGGTACCTCCGCGTAAAGCGGCGGATCTCCGGCTACAGGACATCGTTGCACTTGCCAGGAGAGGGTGCTTCCTTCTTCTTCTGCCTCTGCGCCGCCGCCATGTTTGCTACATCTTCGGTATGTAGCAAACCGATTGCCGCTCAGGCCGCATCTGCCTCAGCATCAATACCAGCAGCCACACTAGTAATGAGAAGAATCGTTTGCTGTCTAACATGTCTGAGCCACAAGTTCCTGCCTCGACGATTCTAGGGAAGCAGCTGGTGGCGGTGACGGTGGAGGAGCAGCCTGCGGTGGCCTGCGAAGTAACGGCCTCTGAGCCTGAGACTTTTGAGGCGGCAGAAGATGAGGTCCATGAGGCGAAACTGGTCCGCGATAAGGCGATCCGCTAGGTGGCGGAAGGCAGATGGAGCCGGTTCACGAGATGGCGGTCCGGAAGGCGCCAGTCCGTGAAATTGCTCCCCCCCAGACGGCAACGGAGGTCGGCGAGTAGGCAGCTGCAGTGAAATTCAACGAGACGGCGCTGGCAACGTCCATTGGCCACGCGACCGAGCGAATCGGCCGTCGTTGAACCGATTCTTAAAAAGCCTGGATTCGGTACAGAGGTCCTTGCAAACTATTGCCTCAGTTTCCCGTCTTTCTTTTTGTCAAAGATTCTTGAAAAATTGTCGCTAAGAAGCTGGTAGCACACGTTGAAAAAAATGAGACCTCAGAGAAATTTAAATTGGCGTTCAAGCGGCAGCACTACACTGAAACTACTCTCCTCCGTGTAACCAGTCACATTGTATGCATAAGCAATGACGGGAATGTCACTGCCCTAACGTTGCTGTATCTATCAGCTGCCTTAGACGCATTTGATAACGATGTCCTACTTGAACGATTGAGAACAGTGAACGGCCTCGCTGACGCGGCCGGCACTGGCGGGGGTACTTGTCCGATTGTGTTCCATCCGTGTCATGTGGGGGTCAAGTATCGTCCACCAGATCAGTCGCCAGTGGAGTCCCTCAAGGATTCATCCTCGGTCCCTTGCTGTTCTCCATTTATACTCAACCTCTGGGTAAAGTGATTCAGGCCCATGGAATAGGATCTTACTTTTATGCTGACGATATGCAGCTGTATTCATCATTTAAACTGTCGAAATCTGCTGCAACGACTTATAAATGAATTATTTGCCTTGCCGAAATTAGAGCCTGGATGTCGGAAAATTTCCTTAAACTAAACGACAGTAAAACGGAACTGGTGCTCATAGCACACGTAAAACGTGTGGCTTGACTAGAAGCCTCCACTCTCCTAGTAGGGGATGCTGTTGTACGGCTATCGTCACGTGGTCGTTATTTAGGTGACATCTTCGACAGCTGCCTTAATTTTGAAAGTTTCGTTAAGAAGACTGCTCCCACAGCTAGCCATCACGTCCGATAGCTATCTAAGATTAGGAACTCTCTCTTCGACGGTGGCTTTCAAAAACTTTAACTAACTCATTGGGTCTGTCTGGGCTTGATTATTAAATTCCCTTTAGGCTGGGCTACCAAAAAAAAGCAACTAAGCCACTACAAATCGCTGTGAATATGTCTGCAAGGCTAGTTTGCAAATCCCAGAGGTTTGACAACTTGTCTCCTTTGTTAAAAGAGCTAGGGTGGCTGCCAGTTGATCAGTCGATACAGAACAAAGTTCTAACGTTGACCCACAAGGCCCGCCGCGGCTTGGCTCCTCCGTACCTAGGTTTACTGCCGCACCAGTTTCAGCCGCTCGTGCCCCAAGGTCCTGTATGGACAAGAAATTAGCAATTCCATTCCTCCGCTTACAGACCGTTGGCGACAGAAGCTTTTTCTCTGCAGGTCCTCGACTGTGGAGCTCACTTCTACAATTCTTACGCAACAGCTACTCTCCTGCTGCCGACTATGGCACACCCTTTTCAACCGTCCTGAGCTGCTACTTCCACGTTACTCACTACCTCAACCGCTCTTGTGACTCGGCTATGCTTCCCACTTTCTCTTTGCTGAGTGAGATGAAGTCTGCTGGTTACCGAATGCGTACCGAAATGTAACGCCGAAGGCTCGGCGGGGTAGGCTTGACCTGCCGCTTACCTAGCGGCGTAGCCTATCGCCTAATGCCGTTCGGTGCGCGCCTACGCGCATTAAGCTGGCCGCCACGAAACGAGCGTTTCTGGCGCTGACCTGCTTACCGTTACTAAAGGGGTTCGTGAGTCCGCGGCGTGAATTGGAAAGCGAGACACACAAATTGGGGATTTTACTGAACTTTATTCGCAAGCGCACAAAGTCGCTGCGCGTCTAGTTCAGCTTTATCTCCACACTCCTCGCACGTTCTCAACTGCACCAACACTCTTGCGGAGGGAATACTCCTCCACACTGAGCGCGACCCGGTCCCTAAATCCTAACCGGAGAACTAGGAATCCGTTCCCACCTGTGCCGAGGGAATACCCCAAACACGCCAACGTAAACACTCTTGCGGAGGGAATACTCCTCCGCACTGAAGCGCGAACCGGAGCCTAAACCCTACCCGGAGAACTAGAACTCGGTTTCCACCAGTGCGGCAGGAATACTCCACACACGCCACCTCAAGCACTCTTGCGGAGGGAATACTTCTCCACACTGGGGCTGCTTACGTGTATAATGGGAAACGACCCAAATAGATGGAGCCCGAATCAGAGTCTAAACCCTGACCGGAGAACTAGAACTCGGTTTCCACCAGTGCGGCAGGAATACTTCACACACGCCGACTACGCCTAGCTCGCACCGGCAAATCCCTATGACGAGACCACGTGCTAGCGCGCACACACAAAACACAAAAGAAACACAGAATGCCAGCTCGGGCGCAATACGACCGTATTCGGTGGAGTCCACCGAATTCTCCTTGCGCTGTCTTGTCCTGCTCCGTCCATCGTCGGCGGACAGCCCGCCCTCCTTCCTCGCTTTCAGAGAAACGAGTGCCCGACGGTGTCAAAGCGCAGAGCCGGGCCAAAGACACGAAGATACTTAAGACCCAGAGCGAGCGTCACTCGACTCTTAAATACTTAGCTGAGACAATGGGGCAAGAGCTTAGTGGTGTTGGGCCCGACACCAGGGCCCATTACGGTAAGGAATTAATACCGGCACTAGGCCACTGGAATGTCCCCTCTGTCCAGCTTGAATGGCGAATGGGTTCCAGACGATTCTTTTTGGACAGAGTGATGGTGAAGGTTGACAGGCCAGCCAATATCAATCAGCCGTTCCCGCGGGTATCGGACCAATTCTAAAGGCCGACTCACCACCGCTGGTCTGAGAGCTTCCTGGCTTACTCTTAAGCGCTTCCTCTCTAACCGCACTGACGCTCCTCTCTGGCTTACTGCTCTAGGACAAAAGAGTTCTAGCCCGCCTCCAAACAGCTCTTGTTCGTGCTAAAATTTAGCCAAGGCCAGCAGGGCGCTACAGAAAGCAGCTTAGGCTGTAAGTGCGCTATGCAAAACTCTCCCGTGTGACACCCACTTAGTCTTTGTGGCTTAGTGGAGTTACAGACGCAGATAAATACAATGAGACTGCTGCTACGACGGTAAGCGTTTCGACTACTTCGACGCCCTGCGACGCCGGTCAGCACTGCTGAGATTACTGTCAGTGCTGCTACGCCGATCAACTTTATTTCGCTTCTCCCCCTCCCTTGGTTGTCCTTTCAGCTGCGAAGTTGGCTTCTCATGGGAAGAAAGGGTGCTGGGTCCGCTGTACCGCGTAAGCGTTAGTACTACGTCGGCGGAAGTTGACTAAGAAGAACAGCGAACCCAATAATGTACTCTGAGATTCTTTGGGGCTAGGATCGGTCTTGAGGGTCGTTATCTCCCGCGTGGATTCCTGCGACTGTTATTTGCAAATACACTGCCTGTCGTAATTTAGATTCAATCTTCGGATTCGCGACTGCTCGCACGAATACTCCTACATAGCGATGGGCAAGCCTAGCGTCGCTCAGAAACTTGCAGTCCTGAACGTGGGAATGGGCTCTGCCAGCTGATCCCCTTTTCATATGCGGCCTGTATATCTATGGTCTCTGTACGAAATCTCGGCACCATGGCGCCCTGGTGCAATAAAGCACAGATTTTATTTACGAAAATGCAGCCTGGAAATTCCTCCGGAGATGCGTGCGACCATGGATACCGCTTCGGTTCCGGTTTGAGCTTCGAAGGTGAGAGACGCGGAGGAGCCGGAGCAGCGCGAGAGCCGCCTCTCCAGAGCGAGACGAAAGTGTCCGCTCGCTGTGTGCTCGACGGCGATGCAGCCGAGCAGCGGATTGGCGAGGCAGCGGCCACGTCTGACGAGTAGCCGACGTCTGCTGCTACTGCGAAGGCGGCGGCAGCGGCGGCAGCTGGTGAACCACTTTAAGCTGACCTGCGAGCTGCGGGTACCAGCGAAGCACGCTCGCACTGCAGCACGCTCTAACGGTGTTCACTTCCTGCCCCGTCAGCTGCCACTTCCACTTGCGAAGTGACATCGCCGGATGCTCTTTCCGTGTCGAGTAGTGCTGCGGCAGGCGGACGGCAGGCCCGCCGTCGTCCTGCTGGCCGCTGACGACACGCAGCCGCTCCACGATGGCTTCGGTGATGTTCAATCTGAGCATGTCGCTGTAGATGCGACGCGCAGAGGACACGGGCTCGACGACCAGGCTCTCGTAGTACAAGTTGAAGACGCTGCCACCGCCGCCGCCGGCGGCAGTGGCTGCCGCCTTAGTCTGGTTGACGAACTGCGCCGTCCGCTGCATGTCTCGGCAGAGGGCGCATGCGCCGGCCTTCGTGACCGGCTCGAAGAACTTTCGCGAGCTCACGACGGCGCGCGGGTCGCGCATCAGGTGCATGAGCACGAGCGACGGGTTCGCGCGCACGAACTCGGCCGTCTGCAGCGTGGCCGTGATGCGAATCGTCTTGGCCGACACGATGGACGCCGCCTCGCAATGCGCCTGGAAGAGCGGCACGCAGGCGGCGGCGCCGTGACGCCTCAGGCAGCGAATGTAGGCCGCCATTCGTGGCGAGTGCTCGAACGGCCTCGGGAAGAAGCTGTTGAGCGTCATCCAGGCGAGCGGCAGCCGGTGCACGTCGCAGAGCAGGTAGCGCTCGAACGCCCTGAAGAACTCGCTGTGCCGACGCGCCTCGTCGCCGCCGTACGAACCCGAGCCTGCGCGATGGTGGTTGCTGTAGATGACGTCCGGCTCGAAGATGTACAGCGCTCCCGGATGCTTGCTGATTATCTCCGACGCGTACGTCGATCCCGAGCGATGGTAGGCGAGCAGCAGTGCTCGACGCCGCTCCGATGGCAGGCCGTCAAAGTGCAGCTCGACTGAGCCACCGCCACCGCCGCTGACGTCACCGCCGCTGTCGACTGCACCGCCGCCCTCGCGAATGATCTCCTCGTGACTGTTCAGTTCGCCTTCGTCGTTCGCGGCACTGCGGCGGCGGCTGCGGCGGCCTCGTTCGTAGCTGCTTTCGCTGCTGCCGCTGTGGATTTCACCCCCGTCCCGCGTCCCGCGATCGTCCCGCGTCTCGTCGCTGTTACCGCCGCCGACATCTTCGGCGTCGTCCTCGTCATCGCCGCCCTCGTCGGCGACTTCGTCATCGTCATCGACATTGTCATCGTCGGCGTCGCCGCCACTGTCGACTCCACCGTCATCGTCGACTTGGCCACCGTCGCCGTAGTCGTTGCTGTCCATGTCATCTCGATTTTCGTCCCCTTCGGCCCCGTCACCTTCATTTTCGTCCTCGGCATCGTCGCCGTTGTCTCGATCGTCGACATCTTCGTCGTTATCGTTGACGCCTTCGACGGCAGCGTTGCCACCATCGACGTTGCTCCGGCTTTTGTCGATGCGGCCTTCGCTGTGCTCGTCGCCATTTTGGCCGACATTGCCGCCGCCGCCTACGCCGTCTCCTTCGCCGTCTCCTTCGTCGTTGCTAAATGAGCCGCCGGTGAGATAGAACGGCAAGCCGTGCACACCGTCGCAGAACGCCACCGGTCTGCTGACGCCCAACGTGCTTGAGCACGCGCAGCCCGTGCCGACTCGAAGGAACGCGTACGAGAAGCCGCTGCTCGCGCAGGTCGCCAAGCAGCTTTCGCTCACGGCTGTGGCGTTCGGCACCACTGCGACGTGACGCAAGTCCGTCGCCACGGCAAAGCAGCCGACGAAGTAGCGAAGCAGCTGCAGCCGCCGAGCGTCTTGGCGCGCTCTCGACGCTACGCCGCCGCCGCCCGGCCTTCTCTCCATCTCGGCGGTGCAGCGTCTGTTTCGGCGACCGTTTATGGACAGGCAGCCGCGAAAGCGGACCGCCGCCGGCGTGCCGTGCGCCGCGTCGCCGCCGGGCGCTGCCATCCACGTCGTCCAGTCGCGCTCGCCGTCGGCCGTCCTCAGGTGATAGACGGCGGCCGCGCCTTGGCCGCCGCATAGGGCGCTCCGATCGCCCGCACACGGCTGGTCGCAGCGGGCGTCCGGAAGCAGCCTCGTTATCCAGCGCTGCTCTCGGCACAGGCACTCGCGGTCGCCGATCAGCGCCGCGTAGGCGTGGCCATTGTCGTAGCACGCGTGCAAGCAGCCCTCGATCGTCGACGCCGAGCCGCCGGCCGCGATGACACGTGCTCCGCTTTCCTTGGGCGGCGCGACGAAGCAGGAGACGAACGAGTAGTCGGGCGCCGCGTCGTCGCGGCCACGAGCCGCCGCCGCAGCTGGATGCGTTGACAGTCGTCCGTCGGCGGCCGCCGCTGAGCATACAACTGCGCCGATCGAAGACTCGGCGGCGGCGGCCGCCGCCGCCCGGTCGTCGCTTAAGCGCCAGCAGCCCACTAGGCGCTCGGCAGCGGCGGCTGCAGAGAGCGACCTCTCACCTTGCTGGGGCGCCGCCGCTGCGAGCTTAGACCGAGCGGAAGCAACCTGACGGCTCGCAGGAAGGCTATGCGTGAAAAGCGCGACGGCCGCCAGGCCGCCGAGCGAGGCCACAGCGAGCAGCCATCGCATCCGCGACATCAGCAGGCAGCTCGCCGTCATGGCGGCTGGGCTGAAAGCCGCCGGCTCGGACGCCGGCGTTCGGACGGAGGCGGCGGGGTCGGCGGCTTTCACGCCGTCTCGTACGAAGGGCACGACCTCGAAACGCCGAGATTCGAGGAGCGGAGTGGCTTAGTGGCCTCGAGCGACGGCTCATATATATTTGCTCAGCTTCTACGGAGGGGCAAGCGCTTCGAGCATAAAAGATCCATTGTAGACGCATAGCAACCGAGACCGACCGATATTTCCTTCTGCTCGACGCGAGCGGAAATGTAGGCGGGGCGGCGGCTACTTCGAGCCGCCGACCGAAGCTCTAGCCGATGACCGGCGGTGGCAGCGGCGGAGCTGCCTCGGCCGTCCATCCGAGCTGCTGCAGCGGCCTCGTGGGGGCGTGCGTGAGGGGGGTGCTGCTGTGACTTTGCGTCGGAGGCGCACGTCGCCTGCCAGACGCTTTGCAAGTTAAGCAACGTCCGAACACACTTGACCGCACCAACCTGCGCCAGCCATTTCTAGATCCGTGATGCTTCTATTGTTCAAACGTTGGTGGAGCACAGTTATACTCCAAAATGTGTGACTTCAAAATGCTTCTTGCCACACGTCACGACTCGGCACCGATGACCCACTAGAACTCACGTCTTTCATTGGCAGTTACGGAGAAGATCTGTTTCCTAATTTGAGAGTTTCCTTGGCTAGTTCTTCTCATTATAGCTGTATCAGTTACCAATTGTGAACGTTCCGTTAGCAAGATTAAGATAGTCCTGTCTTATCTGAGAGCATCACTTGGACAAGATCGACTCTCTGATTTGGACTTGCTTAGCGTAGAGAAAGAATCAGTAGAAAGTATCGACTTTCAAAACTAATTGACCAGTTTGCCACGTTCAATGCCAAGAAAATTCACCTGTCTCAAAGCTGCAAATAGCTACCTTATACCTTCACTATAGTTAATAAAGCGATCGCGACTGCTAACGTGTTTTGCTTTTTCTTCCATGGTTTGGAGCTATATTTTGAAGCAGGTTTTTACTAGGAGAGGGGGCGTCATTTGTAGCTCTGTCCCCAGGCGCCGAAAGGTCTCAAAATGCCACTGTATAGAGTGGCCAGGTCGTAAGCTATATAATAAAATCCTTCGTGCATAGTCAAAAATCGTGCTTCTTATAAGCCTCAACTTATCGCGGCTATTCCATTGCAGCCGATTCCATTTAGAGTTTCTCTCTAATATCTAAACGCCAAAACACGAAATCCTAAGACCCGAGCTCTAAGCTCAAAAAACCTGAAACCAAAACTTACACATCTGACCGGTAAACCATATGCCATAAAACCCCAAAACATACAACCATTGAATACTACATAGCCCAAAATCCTAAGCCCTAAGCAAATAAGATAACTTAAAAAGTGTTTATTTAGCGTAAATATAAACACATGCCGGTGACCATGTTGAACAAGTGATTAAGGCCCATGGAATAGGATATCACTTCTATGCTGACGATGCTCAGTTGTATTCGTCATTAAAACCGTCGGAATCTGCTTCAGCAACTGAGAAACTGAATGCTTGCCTTGCCGATATTCGATCCTGGATGTCGGAAAACTTCCTGAAATTAAATGATGATACAACCGAACTGCTGCTCATAGGACACCCTAAGCGCGTGGCTGGATTAAAAGGCTTTGCTGCTTTAATAGGTGATGCTATTGTGCGACCTTCACCACGTGCTCATAATCTAGGTGTCGTGTTCGACAGTTGCCTCAATTTCAAAAGCTTCACTCAGAAGACTGCCTCTACAGCTAGCCATCACATCCGATCCCTATCCAAGATTAGAACCTGTCTCCCACAGTGGCTTGTAAAAAATGTAACTAGCTCTCTAGTTCTGTCTCGGCTTGATTATTGTAATTCCCTTCTGGCTGGGCTATTAAAGAAAGCTATTATGCCACTACAGCGGACTATGAATATGGCTGCAAGGCTAGTCTTTAAGTCCCAGAGGTTTGACCACGTGTCTCCTTTGCTAACAGAGCTAGGATGGCTGCCGGTTGAGCAACGGATACAGAGTAAAGTTTTTGCGCTGACCCACAAGGCCCGCCACGGCTTGGCTCCTTCGTACCTAGCTGAACTGCTGCATCAGTTTCAGCCTGTTCGCGCCCTCAGGTCCTGTGTGGACAATAAATTAGCTGTCCCATTCCTCCGCTTAAAGACAGTTGGCGACAGAAGCTTTAGCTCTGCAGGTCCTAGACTGTGGAACTCGCTTCCACAATTCTTACGCAACGACAACTACTCTTCAACTGCCGACTGTGGCACATATTTTTCAGCGGTCCTGAACTGCTACTTCTATGCTACTCGCTACCTCAACTGCTCTCCTGACTCTGCTATGCTTCTCACTTTCTCTCTGTTGCGTGAAACGAAGTCTGTTGGCTACCGAACGCGTACCGAAAGCCGCTTAGGCTGTGAGTACGCTATACAAAACTCTCCTGCGTAACACCCACGTGGTCTTTATGACTTTGTGGAGTTACAGACGGAGATACATTACATGAACAGCCTGAAACGAGAACTACGTCCGTAGCAGAAGCAGACGTTGCTTCATGAACAAACGACGCCGTATTAGCTAATCGCGTACTAGCTAATATAATAATAATATATATGTGATAATAGTAATATATGATAACAATTGCCAATATAATCCGCATTGACTAAGTGGCTAATCGCGCTCCGAAGCTTCGCTGCGGCGCACAGCCGTCGCGCAACAGCACCGGCGCCGCAATGAGCTCCGCGCTCGCTGCCCAGGACGCAGGCGCAGCAGTCCCGCTAGGACCGCTCTTTTGTGCGAGGAGGTCCGATAGGCTGACAGGCAGGCGTGTGGAGCGATCTGGAGCAGCCAGGGAGAGGATCTCAAAATCGATCTCGAAGTCGCTAGACTAGACGCTGCGACCCGACGATAGGAAGCCTCGAAGTGAAGCTCAAATGAAAGTGATGGACGTAGCGAAGTACGGCAGCCGCCGCTCCGATGAAGGCTCCGTGCAGCCGATTGAAACTGGCTGAACTTTTCACCTTCAGCTGCACGCCATCCAGGGCTTGCATGACGACTAGATGCCATTATGATATATACGTAATAATACAAAAACAATATAACAATATTAATACAATACATTAATCAAGGACTTGCATGACTACTCAAGGTGTCATTCTAATATATACATAATAATATAGTAATAATAGTATTAATAATAATAATACAATAATATTAATCGAGGGCTTGCGTGAAGAATATTTGCAATTATATATTATATATAATAATAATAATATAATAGCAATATAATAATGCTTATATAATATATTAATTAAGCGCTTGCATGATGACTAGATGCCATTATAACATGGACAGATTTATCACGTGCATTATTATATGCTACTACTACTACTACTAGATAGGATATAATAATAATACCACAATAATATTAATATAATAATAATGCATTTGATATAGCTCCCACTGAGAACTCAATCCCTTTTTACGCCCTTTACATTTGCTGGAAGGAAGCACGATTGAATCGTTAGTGGTAGTATGTTCAATAAACAACATGAATATCATGGTTAGGAGTGACGTGCACATGGTCAGCATGCAAGTGCGGTTAGTGGCATCATGTGCAGTGTCAGCACGCATAAGCACACACACAAAGAATATCAGGGACCCACTGAATGCTGTGCTAAATAGGTTCGTTTGTAGTTTTATTTTTAAATTTGAACAAGTCAGGAGATGTCGTAAAACAAGTCGGGAGTTAGTTCTAGGCTTCGGGAGCAGCAGACAAACTGAAAGCATGGTCTCCAAAGGATTTGAGGTTTGCACGAGGTACACGACAAGCAGTTAGATTCTGAAAAGCGGGTTGCTTAGCCTGGTGGAGCTGTAGATCTGATAGGTAGGCTGGAGCGAAAGAATGAAGTGACCTAAAAGTGAGCGGCAAAACCTTGAAGTCGATCCGTTGCTTGACTGGTTGCTAGCACAGGTCGGCAAGAAGTGGTTTGATGAGGCAACAACGACGGTGCTCACGACAGACAAGCCTAGCTGCAGAATTTTGCACCAGCTGTAAGTGCGCGATGCCGGTACGCCAGCAAGCAGAGAGTTATAGGAGTCAAGACGGGATGTCATAAATGCATGGACTAACTTAATGTGGTATCCGTATCTAAACAAGCCCAAATTTTAGCATTTTTTTATATCTGAAAGTAGGCAGACTTGATTGTGGAGCTGATGTGGTCGTCAAACGAAAGGCCAGTTTGGAACATATCACATAGATTTCGTCCAGATTCAACAGGAGATATGCTTTTCAGAGCCGATTTTGAGCGTCAACCTTTCAAAGTTCTGAATCGCACTTGGCTTGCCCATAACTAGAAAGTTAGTTTTATCCCCATTTAATTTAAGATTTGCTGCCATCCGTGTGCGGATGTCATCAATACAAGGAAGTGGTGCAATGTGGCAACTGCGACGCTCACGGCAGACATGCATAGCTGCAGAGAGTTTACCACCAGCTGTAATCGCCTGATTGCACATGCTGGTAGGGAAGCAAGCACTGAGTTACAGTCGGTAATTGAGACGGTAGACGATCGGTAATTGTGGACGGACACAAGGAAGGGCAAACAACAGAAGCCTTTTATTCCGACTTTTGTTTTGAGGGAGAGTCGACCAACCAGGTCTTGCTAACTTCATGCCCATTAGCAAGCTGTCTCTTGAACCAGGCTGTAGTCACGACTCGACCGCAATTTCCAGAAAACAAACTTTTTTGTTCTTAAAAAGCTTGATCCTTGTAGTACTAGTTCAGCTCGAAGTTGCTGCGAAATGACGAGTAAAGCAGAGGTTTGGTCCAGCTTCAGGTAGCCAACATCATTCACGGGTCAGTGCTTGAAAAATAAACTGCATCAGATTCCGTGTCGTCGTCTTCTTCTCTTGAAGAAGAAGACGACACGGAATTCGTCTTCCCTCCTCTTCCTCCTCCTCTTCCTCCTCCTCATGCCTTCTACGAGTGCCAACATTTTCAGAGCAAAGCTTCGTTTTTTTCCCAGTAGACTTTCACTTTTAGCAGAGTGCTCGTTTCTTCAATCTCTCTGTCAGACCTTCTGCCTCCGCTCTTTATTCCGAGTCTTCCCTGTTCTTGTCATTGTCTCCGTCCTGCATGCATTCGTCCTCCTTAAACTGCTCCTCTTCCTCCTTCCTCCTTCCCTTCCTCCTCCTCTTCCTCCTCCTCCTCCTCCTCATGCCTTCTACGAGTGCCAACATTTTCCTGCGGTGTTAGTCTGCGTCTTCGCTCTGTTCTTCAGCTTTGCATCCTTCAAGAAACCTTGTTGTAGTATCTCGCTGGGCTTTCTTCTCCTCGAGCTTTCGTTTCCTGTGTTGAGCGCTACTACTCGCCCTTTTTGCCGCCCATGTCTTGTGACAATAGATTCTGACAACGGAATTCTTCCGACATTAGATTGGGGCGATACACATACACGCGTACGCAACCCATTTTGCTTTGGGCGTCTCCTTGACCTTGGCGCCCGGGGACATACGTATGCATGTCTGTCCCCTCCGCGGCCCACTTCTTGCGACGCTGCTAAAATGCAATAGTGTGCAATGTATTGTATACAATTGTATACATCAACGGCAAACGGCGAAATATTGTATTGTATACTATGCATGAACGTGACCGCAGTCGCAGTCTCTTGGAATAGCGGTCTGCCGGTCGGCATGTCAGAGGACAAAGCTCTGCTGTAGCTGTAGACGAGTTCGCTAGAAGTCACGTGGCGCAGTCAGCGGTCATAATGTACAGGTCGCGTGGCGCAGCGGCCGTAACGCTCGTGTTTGTGCTTTCTTTTTTACACGCCGCCGCTGCTGCTGTTCGCGCTGAGTGCAGAAAATCGAGGGCCTTTTCCTCTCTGTAACCGTGGGTGCACCGCGAACTTGAGGTCACTGCACAATGAACGCACGTTATGCCGCCACTCCTAGAACTAGCGACGCTCGCCTCGTTATAGGGGTCAGCACCCGCCGAAGAGGGCGCTGTTAGAATGTCTAGTCACGTGGGCGCTTCAGCTTCAGGCGAATGCCGTGTCCGACGGACGTTTGGGTTGACCTCGTGAGCCGCCTGCGGTACAGAAATGAGCGCCTGGGTAGTCGCGAGGTTGTCGAGTTCTTTTTAGGTTCCTTTAAATTGCCGACCGCCGGCTCGTGCTGGCGGCGCGGGCGGCCTAAAGTGGGCGATGCGGCGCGCTTATAGTTGCTGGTAATAGTAAGAGGACGTTTATATATTTATATATTTATTTGGCCGCTCATTCTGAGAATCCCTGAGATCCCTTTCGTGCTGCACTTTGAATTTGTTGCAAGCGAAGTGGGTGTGACCGTGCACGGTCCCGCTAATTGAACACTAGTTTCCTCCGAAGCGTCGTCTCGCTTTGCCCGGAAGGAGCAGTTGACATGTCGAGAAATGATGAACGACTTTTATCAGAGTCAAAATCTCGCATTGATATTTGCTGCTAAATGAGCTCCAATAGAACCTACATTTCCATTCGAAGTGCTGCTCGGCAACTGAATTTAAGTTCGCGCGATGCGTCTCAGCTTCGCACGCGCATTTCGGCTAAACGTGTGCGATGTATATGTAAATGTAAAGCGCCTAGAAAGAGATTGAGTTCTCTGAGGGCGCTATGTAAAATGTATTGTCAATGGCCTGTGCAATCAGGTGCTTACAGTTGGTGCAAAACGTTGCCTCGAGGCTCATCTGTCGTGAGCGTCGCAATTGCCACATCGCGCCACTTCTTGCCGACCTGCACTGGCTCATAATCAAGCAGCGAATCGACTTCAGGGTTCTGTCACTTACTTTTAGATCCCTCCGTTTTCGGGCTCAAGCCTACCTATCAGATCTACTCCCCACCCAAGCAAAGAATCGTACAACCCGCTGTTCTGACTCGAATCGTTTAGCCACACCTCGCACGAACTTCAAAACCACTGGAGACCATGCCTTTAGTTGGTATGCTCCCAAAGCCTGGAACTCACTACCAAAGCACGTCGCAACTTTGCCTGAAATGACAACATTTAAAAAGAAGCTTAAAACGCACCTTTTTATTGCAGCATTTTTTCGGTCTTTGTGACTCGTTCTTTGTGTCTATGTACCTGCTTGCACTACGCCTGTTGTATGCGGATTATATTTGGTAATGCTGTACATGCAGCATCTGTAAAGTGCCTGGAGAGATTCAGTTCTTTGACGGCGCTATACAAATGTATTATTATTATTATTATTATTGTTATTGCGGTGCATCTCAGCTTCGCGCGCACTTGGTTCGCCGCCGCGGGCTCTGAGGCTCTGGCATGAAAGGACTAGTGATGATAAACGCTGCTAAGTCATCTTAGCAGCGTTGACCGCACATTAGTACAGACACTCAGTCGAGTGTTTAGTATATGAATAATAGAGCACATAAATCCGCTCAATGACCAGTTATTGCCACCGAGTGGGCATTTGAATCACTGAGGCGTTTGACTTGTGCCCAATCAAGAGTCGAGGACTCGCTATAGATCGCCTTTATTGCCAGCACCGCACATTACAGCGCGCCGCTCAGCGCCGAAGCGCCTCCCTTGATCGAAGCGGAATTGCTCGCGCTCTCGAAAATGCCGTCCGAGATCAATGGCGTCTCTCCGAGGCAACTGCAGACGCAGCTCGCTTGGTGGCGGCTGCGAGCGCCCTATAAGATAGGCCGCGTTGCGCTCGACCGACCCGGTGCGCAGACTAGGCCCCGACATCGCGCGAATTCTCGTCGGAGTCTCGGCGTCTCTCGTATCTCGCCGCTTCCGGATGCAGCAGCGTCACAGCGAGTCTGACTGGTGCTCTAGCGGACACTTCGGTAAGCGCTTGCAGCGCGCGACGGACACTCGCGATAGACGTCTTGGATCATGCTGGCGCAGGCGCCCAGTAAGAAAAGAGCTTCAAACGTCGGCGGTGGCGGCTGCGGGCGGGCGGGCCGGATGGGCCGGGTGCTCGCTGTCTCGGACTGATGTCGGAAGTAGCCCTGACGCGGTGCTCAGGTGACGCGTCAGTCATTGCTCACTGCAGCTTTCAAATTAATTAGCTGCGAATCATTTGTGCGCTTGAAATTCCTTCTGCTTAAGCCTCAAACCCTGACCTTTCTGCATTGGCGGGAGCGCATTTTCTGAGCTGTAGCACGTCGCAGCTGCGTCGAAGTTCCGATTTTCCGCGTATCTGTCCGATTCGGATTAGCTCGAGTGCTAGCGGCTAGGTGAATGGCGATTAGTCTAGCTTACGCAACCACCTGACGAGGCTTAACCTTAGCGCTACCTGTTTTCTCGCGTGCAGTTATTCTTACGCTGCCTCTCCTAGCGATGTAAAATAGTAATAAGGAGGTAGTAATAATAATAATAATAATAATGCACTTGATACAGCGCCCTCAGAGAACTCAATATTTTTCTAGGTTCTTTACATTTGCTGCAAAGAGGTGACACAAGTAGACTGCTAGCATTCTTGAAAAAGCATTTACACACAAATCAGGAACGAATTTCTATCGACTGACGTTCGAGGATTGTTGTCGGTCACACCAATCAATTCTTCCTAAGCCTAAGTAATTTTTTTTGCAAGAATGTAACGGAATCGTAGACGAAGCGAGATCAAAGTGTCAGCTGACCTTGACCGTCAGCAATATCACCTTTACTCAATTCAGTGCCACGCCTAGCAATTTTGCAATGCCGTAGAAAATTGTTTTTTTCGCGCTTATAGCAGCAAACGCAAAATCAGAGAGCCCATCTCTAGAGTGACGTCTTTCCTGACGCCCTCAACCTGCATCCTCATGTCGCGCTCTAGCTCAATGCCCGCCTCAGCGACTGACGTCGCGTCATAAAAAACTCGTCGGCCAGGGAAAAAAGACGCTACAAGCCTGCCAGGCGAGAGAGATCGCCTCTGCGTCCGGTGGAGAGTTCGATTTGCGCTCCCGCGTCCGCACGCTGTGCGCCTCGCGGCGCGCGAGAAGCAGGCGACGATGCGGCTTTTGCGTAGCGACAGTTCGTGCGGCGAGCGTGCACCTTTGCCCCGGTGCACTCTGAGTGCTCGTCACCTCGAGTGCTCGCCAGTGCGCCCTGCATCACTAGCCAGGGGTCCTACTGATCTTATCAGTAATGTTGACACAGGTAGAGTTTCTCTGCTGAAAGTCTCGGCAGGTTTTATCACCGCCGACTGCCACATCCAGTGGCGGAGCAAGGGGTTCAGGGGGACAGAGGGGGCTTTTGCTACCGCCTCCCGCGTACAGCGGGGCAGTGACCTGGGCCGCTGCCCCCTATTGCTGTGCCCCCCTCTTCCGACGGTCACCGACGAGGAAATTATGTCTGAATTCGATTTGATGAGCTACCGCGTCGAATCGGCGTCCGATACAAAAAATTGCTATCTTTCGAAGTAGTTCTCATGAATTGGTGCTCTAGCCCTCCCTGAATACAAACTTTGCAGATCTTGCCGCATAGACTGAAATCTCGCTCGGGTCCGCGGCCACGGACCAAATCCGTCATGAGAACGTTTGGTCTCGCCCACGCATCGCCGCACGGGGCCGCCACCATGTCGAAGGTCCAGTATCGCATCGCACTGGGAGTCGGAGAGCTGGGTGGCGATGGATGAGTCACGTGATCAAGCGGTGCTTCGAAGTTGATCCATTGATCGTGCGCGAATCGCAGGATCAAACGAGGCTCTGATTCACTTTTAGGTCCACTCATATTAACCACCTATAATCAATCGATTGAATCGCTAAGTTTATTCTGTGATTTGATTCGCATGGAGATGGCACATAGCTGTACAGGTACTTTGAACTAAATAAAATAAATAAATACAAGCTGATTTTTATTAGCCTCTTTTTTGTGTTGCGACAGAAGAGCCTTGACGGCTATCACCACCGCTTCCAACGGCGATAAAGGATCGCCCACCACAGGATTCGAACCCACGACATTGGGGCCAAGGTCGTGAAAAGCAACCGCCTTACCTAGTGAGCCATTACGGCTCACCTAAACTCCCCCCGTCGCCTGTCAGCAAGTCAAATACTTTTAATTCCCCTGCGGCAAGTAATAGCGACATCCGCAACTGAATGCGAGAAGACTTTATCAAAACAAATAGCAATACAATCGATTAAAATTTGATCGGGAAAACCAAGTGTTACTCAAAAACTGGAGAGCGCAGACCTCTGAAAAAGGCTAGCTGATTCTATGGGCTTATTTATATAGCGGTATAGACCAACTAAATTCTATTAAAATAATTTTTTCTCGAATTTATTTTTTACCGGGAGATTTAAAAAAAGTTACTGGCCGATTCAATAATCCCATTCACGTAGCGTGGCAGCAGAATGGCTATCGCCGCCGCCGCCGCCGCTTGAGCGCAGAACGACTCGTCGGGCCGTGGAGAGAGTGAGAGCACCTTACGAAAGTCAAGGACTGCGCCCCAGGGACGCTCAGCTCCGCGGTTTCCATGAAAGCTTTCAGCAGTGAGATGCCGTGCGAGCGTGCTAGTTCAATTTTACTCAAACGTGTTGCATGAAAAATACACGCTGGTTTGGCCCAGCGGTCAAGGTGCTCGCCCAGACCAAGAGGTCTGGCCGTGGTCATGGGCTCGAGCCCAGTGGCACACGTCAAGCGCCTGAATGGAGGATACGTTCTCTTCGGGCGCTATACAAAACCAAGTGAATTATATAAATGCGAGATGATTTCGTGGTCTGACCGCCCACCGATGTTCGAAGTTAACGACCGGTCGCAGAATCTTCTCGGCTGCGCATGTAACGTCGCAAGCCCAGCCCAGCTTTCACGTGACTCGCTGGTGAGCGTCGTTGCATTGACCTTTGCGGTTCTTCTTTGACCTTTGCGGTTCTTCTTTGACCTTTTCGGTTCTTCTTTGACCTTTTCGGTTCTTCTTTGACCTTTTCGGTTCTTCTTTGACCTTTTCATTTCTTCTTTGACCTTTGGTTCTTCTTTGACCTTTGGTTCTTCTTTCACCTTCTTTGGTTCAAGCAGCCAGCTACGTAGCGGAGCGACGACAGCGGAGCCGCCTCGTTCTTGTACGCGACCGTGTGTGTATCGAATTGACGAACTGAAGTCGTCGTTGCAGAATTCGGCAGCGCCATGAACGCGGCTCCCCCAGGAAGCTACTCTTGTCCGTCGAATATCAATTCAGCCGCGTCGACTTTGACTCTCGGGCGGCAGCGGCTAGCGGGCGCGCCTTCTCGCAGCAGCGGCGGCGGCGGAGGCGGAGGCAGCACGTGCCGGGTGCCACGAGTGGCGGCCGCCGCCGACCGATGTCAAGGACACGCGAAGCAGCCGGACGGAGACTTTGTGCAACTGACATCGGTCGATGCTGCTGGCGGTCCTGGCTGGCACCGGAACCTAGGTGCCAGCCAGTCGGCCTGCCTTCCGGCAGTTTCGCCGTCCCGAGACCCGGCGGCGGCGGCGGCGGCGGCGGCTGCGGCTGCGGCTGCGAGAGCCTACGAGACTCTACTACTAGGAGGCGCCGCCGCTCAAGGTTCGACGAAAGCCGCGAAAGTCGCTGCTCAGGTAGCGCCTGACGCTTGTCGATCGCGTCATCGGCCAATCGCGGCGGCCCATCGCTGTTGCAGGGAGCCTCGTGCCGGCCAGCTGGCCTCCCGGCATGCACTTGTCGGTCGAAGGATACCGCAGGGAGCGGAGCGTGTCGTCCCAGGAGTCGAGCGGACAGCAGAGCGGAAGAAGGAGTGGCGAAGGCCTCGTGGGATGGAACGCTGAAGCGCCGGATCTTCTCTCGCCGTCCGTCGACGGTAAGACGAGACGACGCTGCCCAGCAGCGTAAAAGCTAATTGCAAAAGCGCGATGCCAGATGAATGCACGCGCCCATTGTTAAAGTTTAAAAGCGCACAGTCGCAAGGCTCCGGAAAGACTTTCGCTTTGTAAGACGTCGCGCTGCGTGGGCGTCAACTCACGGAAAAAACACATTAGCGGGACACGATCTGCTTCAAAGCAAATAAATCGCAGTAAGTGTAAAAGCAAGAGCCGTACAAAACCTAATGCTTGCTCGGCTAGCTCGGAATGAGGAAACTCCGGGTAATTCTGGGATCACTCACTGAGTTCCAAGAGCTGTGAAGGAAAGGGTAGCTGCATAAGAAGACCTGTCCGGCGCGCCTCCTCCGATTCGTTTTATTTTTTGCTTATTTATTTAATAATAATAATAATAACCATACACTTGAAAAAGCACCCTCAGAGAACTGAATCTCTTTCAAGGAGCTTTACATTTGCTGCAAAGGAAACACGATCGAATTGTGAGTGGTATAATGCTTGATAAACAAGACAAATAACATGATTAGGGGTGACATGCACAGGGTCAGCATTTAAGTGTGGTTAGTAGCAGCATGGAACAATGTCAGTACGCATAAGCACATTAAGGACGAATCACCGGGACTCACTAAATGCTGTCATAAATAGGTGCTTTTTAAATTTTTTTAAATGTGGCCAAGTCAGGGAATGTCTTGACGCAAGTTGGGAGTGAGTTTCAGGATTTGGGAGCATACGAACTGAATGCATGGTCTCCACACGATTGAAGGTTTGTACGAGGTACATGACAAGCAGTTAGATTATGAAAATCGGATTGCTTAGCCCGGTGGAGCTGTAGATCTGATAGGTAGGCTAGAGCCAAGAATGAAGTGACCTAAAAGTGAGCGACAAAACCTCGAAGTCAATCCGTTGCCTGACTGGTAGCCAGTGCAGGTCGGCGAGAAGTGGAGTAATGTGGCAACTGCGACGCTCACGACAGACAAGCCTAGCTGCGGAGTTTTGCACCGGCTGCAATCGCCTGATCGCACATGCCGGTAGGCCAGCAAGCAGTGAGTTGCAGAAGTCGAGACGGGATGTCACGAATGCACGGACCAACTTGGACGTGGTATACCCATCTAAACGACCCCGAATTTTGGCGATGTTTTGTAGATGAAAGTAGGCAGACATGATTGTGGAGCTCATGTGGTCGTCTAACGAGAGGTCACTTTGGAACATGTCACCTAGATTTTGAACTGATTCAACAGGAGATATGCTGGTAAAGCCAATTTTGAGCGTTAGCCACTCCAATTTCCGAATCACACTTGGCTTGCCCATAACTAGTAAGTTAGTTTTACCATCATTTAATTTAAGAAAATTTGCTGCTGTCCATGTGTAAATTTTATCAATACATGCAGCAAGGGAGTTGAGAGAATTCGACGTGCTCGAAGGCTATGAAGAGATCAAAGCAAAGGTACAACGAAGTGTCGTCAGCAAAGAAGTGAAAACCTAGATTGTGCTTGGCAATCTCATCGGCAAGAGGGAGAGTATAAACCGTGAAAAGAACCGAACGTAGTATGGAGCCCTGAGGAACTCCATATTTCAGAGGTACCTCGGACGATCTTTGTCAATTCACATCAATACTCAGGAGTCTTGATCGAGCAAAACAAGCAGATATCTCTACCCACGTCTGTATTCCTAAGTCGTTGTACACCCGAAGCAATGCTGACTCTGTGCAGTGATTAGCTCCAAAGTCAGACTGGACCTTACTAGCCAGGTTTGAAGTTTCAATATAGGAGTTCAGCTGGTCAGCCACGACTCGTTCAAGTGACTTTGATAGGAACGGCAGAAGGGAGGCTGGGCGGCAGTTGCTCAAGTTTTCTTGGTCTAGTGTCGCATTCTTGAGTATTGGCCTGACTACAACCTATTTTTAAGGTGCTGGGTCATCATCAGAGGCATATTGATGATGTTAATTATGCATGACAGCAGCAGATCAATGCAACGTAGGAGCAGGCCTGTGGGAATAGGGTCCAAAGAACTTGTCCTCTTTGATTGGGATATGAACTTCAGGACGAGGCACTAGTGACCTGCTTGAATGTAGACATCGAGGTGCTGCAAGGAATCCAGGGACAGCAGTCTAGGGGGATGCTGCTATCTTAGGGATGGACTGCCTGATCTTGTCTACCTTCTGGACAAAGAAGCTAGAGAAACGATCAGTTAGATCATCACAGGGATAATCCGGTAAGGAGCTAACCTGAGAGAGGTTGAGAAGATGGTTAATCGCCGACATCAGCATTTTTGGATGGTGCATCTGTGATTCAACGATGTTTTTTTTTTATAGAAGGTAGACTTGGCCTTTGTTCGGATCGATTGGTACGACCTACAATAGTCCTCGTATGCCTGTCGATGGACAGTCAGTCCTGATCTTTTGTAAGCTTTTTCAAGCTTGCGCTTAAAAGACCTAGCTCGTTTAATATCTCTACTAAACCATAGGCTGTCTGGGCGAGGGCGCACAGTGCGTTAGTCAGAGGTGCAAACTCGTCGAGAATGTCAGCTAGTGTCATGTTGTTGCTATCTACCAATGACGACAGATCGGAGGAGGACTGAGCAGAAGAGGCGAAACAGACATTCTTGCACGGACCGATGTCAAGCCTCTTGAGGTTTGACGATTTACATTTGATTTTAGTGGAGGAAGGCACACAATGTAGACTGAATGAGATCTGGATGTGATCAGATAAGCAGAACTTGGTAATAATTGGTGATGACAGAGTGCAGTTGTATGGGAAAACTTAGTCGAGCGTGTGATCCTTGATGTGAGTAGGGCCATGCAAATGAGCCACACGAGACAATGAGTTAGTCAATGCACGAAATTCATTGCCGAAGGCGTCAGATAAGTTATCTAGGTGAATGTCTAAATAACGAGGACGGATCGATTTCCTGCACACAGAATCGAAATGAGAAATCTTAGATAAAGAAGGACTTTGGTAGCGATGGGCGATAGACTGCTGCCACTATCGGTAGCTTGCTTTCGGGTGAAATCAAGACAATC
The DNA here is from genome assembly GCA_009760855.2 of Cristatella mucedo. NCBI lineage: Eukaryota > Metazoa > Bryozoa > Phylactolaemata > Cristatellidae > Cristatella > Cristatella mucedo. The sequence continues at coordinate 524,591 of WPIO01000165.1, forward strand.
AATGCAAAAGACTGCTTTGAGGGTAGTGAAAATGGCTTGAATTTGAATTTCGAGCGAACGATAACAGCAACTCCACCTTCAGTTTTGATTGATCTAGGCTGTAAAAGAATGAGACACCAGTTGGGGTAGCGTCTTTAATTGTCGGACAGTTAACCGATTTTAGCCAAGTTTCAGTTAAGGCGAGCAGGTTGGGACCATTTTCAGAAACAAGGTCTCCAATTACCAGAGGCTTATTGCACATTGAACGAGGATTCCAAAGAAAAGCGTTAAGTCTGGCCGCGTGAGTAATAACAGGCCGGATGACCACTCATTTAGAGACATGCACAGTGACGCATGTGGGCGAGCGAGCCGAGCGGTTCGAGACGAGATGCTAGGAATACCAAACGAGCGGTGTCCTCTCAGCTCGCAGTTCTCCAGCCACCGAACAAGCGGCATCCGAGCTGGCGGCTCCAGCCACTGTGGCGGCTCCGGGCCGCTTTTCTTTTGTTAATACACAGTTTACGAATCTTAGCAACACAATTAATATCTAGGAATTCATTTGAACCACGATGACGAAGCAATAATAAGTGCGCGCGACTATAACTAGCATTCAGGTTACTGAGCCAGCAAACGTTTCGCTAACGTTTCCAATGCAGCTATTAAAACTTGCCAGAAAGGACTTGCCTTTCGTGAAATTGCGAGGCCGTGACTGGAAAAACCCGTTGAGAGACAGGAGATTTTTAAGGGCTCCACAAAACATTAGGTCTATGACGGTTCACTAGAAAATGCAGAGACGTATTTTTAATAGGGAGTGCTTGATATCTAGAAGAAAAATCTGCAGAGACGCTCGATCCAAGATAGTGACAAAGAATTAGCGCCATCAGTATAGACTCTCATTCCAAGATAAAATTAAGCTAAGCACATTCATCCAGTACTGACTCAAATGCTAGATCTTCCAACAATCTGGACCTCGATCTGTTTCGTTAGGAAGCTCTGCGACACAAAAGATTGCGAGTCAATTTCCAGCCAAAAGCGATTTCACTAAACGGTATTTTGCATTATTCTTAGCTAGCTATGCGCATGTCAGCTTAGTTGAAGTTTCTGCTTCTTAAAGTGGCAAATTGCTTGATACCATGCGCATACTTACAGTCTAGACTCGCAGAAATGAGCACGGCCGTATTCTCCTGAACTCGGACTGTGCTTTCAACAGCGACGTGCCACATGTAACGATTGATTGACTCGACTAGGGTCAAGGTTGAGCTCCTCCGGAGCCCTGGTTTGGCCCAGTGGTTAAGGTGCTTGCATGACCGACCGAGGTCAAGGTAAATGTATTCGATGGCCGAGGCTGTGGGCTCGGGCCCTGGTGGCATATGTGAAGTGCCTGAATAGAGAATAAGTTCTCTTTAGGTGCTAGAAAACAAATTATATATATATATATATATATATATATATATATATATATATATATATTACAAGATTTAGTCCCTAAAAAATTTCTTGCACCGCTAATGATTAAGCAAGTCTTTAAGAATGACTTGGTGCACGGACTCGATCTGCCAAGAACCAATCAGGATCGACGGTCGATGAATGATCGAAGAAACTAAGACCACGTGATCGACCGAGGTCGAGTCCTTCATGAGTTTTAGATACAAATTTTAGGACGGCTATTTGATTCTGCAGCGAATTAAAAAATGCAACAGAAGCAGCGAAAGCTGAAATTGAAGCAGAGCTGAAATTGAAGTGGCTCAAGTTTTCAACGGCAGACAAAGAAGCATTCCAGTGAAATTTAGACGACAGAGAGCACGTAGCAGCGAGCAAGCCGAAACACCCAAGCCTTACGAACGGAGGCAGCGGCGTCATTATATTTTTCGTCGCTCCATGAAGGCGGAAGAATTTGTTTACGTGACACATCATTCGTACAGCTATCGCTAGTGGGACTGTCGCCGCGGAGCGGCAATTAGCAATACATAGTTAAATTAGTAAATGATTTTCTAAATTAGTTACACTAGTAAATTAGTAAATGAAATTAAATTAGTAAATGATTTTCTCTTCGCAGATGCCCAGTCGGTGGCTCGCGCCGCTGGCCCAGCAAGCCCAGTGAGTCAGACGAGTCAGCTCGCCGCCGCCGCGTCGCCGCTCTGTCTGCGAGGAAAGAGGCGATCCAAGATGGCCACTCCGGAGAGCATGAAAGACGAGCGGTACTACCGGAAGCGGCGAACCAACAATGCAGCGGCAAAGAAGTCCCGCGACGCCAAGAAGGAACTTCAAAAGGAGGCCGAGCGTCGTTTCGCCGTGCTCAAAGCGACCAATATCCGCTTGAAGCACGAGCACGCCGCCGTTCTGGCAGAGTACTTGCGGATGAGAGATCAGCTCGGGCTCGGCGCCACCGCCACAGCTTTCTCTCAGTCCTGCAGCGGTGGCGCCTACTACTGGGCGTCCGGCGTCCGATCAAGCGGCGAATTGCCGAATGTCCCGGATGCTGGCAGCGGCGGTGGCGGCTCGCGAATACCGCTCGATTACTGGTGAACTACTGCTACTAGCTCGGCGCGCGGCCTCACTCCATTCTCCGTCGTCAAGACGACAGACCCGAACTTGCGGAGCGGCTGTCATTTTGCATGCTCGCGTCGTCGTTACTACGATTGCGAGGCCTTTGTAGCGTCGCTGGTCGCGCATCGGCTCTCTCAGGTGCTGATACACGCCAAACTGTTTGTCTTTGTTCTGCACTATGTGACAGCACTATGCCCTGCAGTGCGAAACAGGATGAGTATTCGTTAGTAATCTGGCTTAAAACGACCAGTGGGGAATGGAGGAATTTATATCTGGAATACAATTATTACATATATATACATATATTAATATATTATTAAAAGTGAAGATACAATTAAGAAAAACTCATTTGTATAGCGGCCGAAGAGAACGTAATCTCTATCCAGGTGCTTCTCATATGCCACCGGGGCTCGAGCCCACGACCTCGGTAATCAAATGCATTCACCTGGACCTCGGTCATCAAAGGTGGGCACCTTAATCCCTGGGCCAAACCAGGGTGGCCAGGCCAATTATGCGTGCCAATTCTTATGATGCGATGATTGCTAAAGCGTATGAGTGTAGATGAAGAAGATTATTAACGACAAATAAAAGCACCATAGACCCTAAGGAGAGAGAGAGAGAGACAGAGAGAGAGGGAGAGAGAGAAAAAGAGAGAGAGACAGAGAGAGAGACAGAGACAGAGAGACAGAGACAGAGAGAGAGAGAGAGACAGAGAGAGAGACAGAGAGAGAGAGAGAGAGAGACAGAGAGGGAGAGAGAGAGAGAAAGAGAGAGAGAGACAGACAGACACACAGAGAGGGAGAGAGAGAGAGAGAGAGAGGGAGAGAGAGAGAGAGAAAGAGAGAGACAGACAGACAGACACAGAGAGAGGGAGAGAGAGAGAGAGAGAGAGAGAGAGAGACTAGACTGTGGAACTCGCGTCCACAATTCTTACGCAACGACAGAAGCTCTCCTGCTGCCGATTGTGGCTTATCCTTTCAGCGGTTCTGAGCAGCTGAGTTCCCATCGCATTTCACTACCTCAACTGCTCTCCTGGCTCGGCTATGCTTCCCATTTTCTCTTTATTGCGTGAGATGATGTCTTTCGGCTGCCGAATGCGTACCGAAAGCCACTCAGGCTATGAGTTCGCTATACAAAGCTCTCCCACATAGCACCCACGTGGCCTTTATGGCCTTGTGGAATTACAGACGGAGATACATTACATTTGAGAGAGAGGGGAGGGGAGGGGTACGATAAAAAGGGCAATGACAATGGAGTTGGTGACAACCAAATTCAAAAATCAATCAAGTGAACTATTGTAACTAGGGGATCCGAAATTAAAGGCTAGTGTAGCACTCTGAAAGCGAATAGAGTTTGTCGGGTTAGTCTTAACGGAACAGGTAACCGTTAACAGGTAGGTAACAGGTAACAGGTAGGTGCTGCTCATTGCGACAGTGTCCATGCATTACGCCTGTGCCGCGTACACGCGATGACGATTCATCACTCGCACTTCGCGCCCTAAGCAGCGGCGGAGCACGTGGCGGGCGGGCGCGCCATTTACGAGTCAAACTAGCCGTTGCTGACGTCTGAGCATTCACTTATCGTACTCACGACAATTAACTGCTTCGGCTAAAAGTGTAAAGCAGTGGGCCGAGTCTCATCTGGCGGCCGCCATCCTGACACATGACTACATAATTTTCCAGTAACCTGATAACGCAATATCTAAACCATACGGACAATAAGTCGTGCGTAGAGTACAATCAAATGCCGAATATAGAACGGGAATTAGCGATCGCCTGAGAGGCTGAGATGGAGAGAGAGAGGAAGAGAGAGAGAGAGAGAGAGAGAGAGAGAGAGAGAGAGAGAGAGAGAGAGAGAGAGAGAGAGAGAGAGAGAGAGAGAGAGAGAGACAGAGACAGAGACAGAGAGAGAGAGAGAGAGAGAGAGAGAGAGAGACAGAGGAAGTAGACGATAGAGTCATGCGAACTGCCAGTGCTAAAGAGCAAAGCAGTTATCTGGCCGTCTGACTGGCATTAATCCAGTTAACTTTGGCAGGCAGCTGGCGCAAATTGCTATTTAGCTTATAATCGAATGCATTTACGAGTCTCGCCCAAGGATTTAGGCTATGCGTCGCTCCGTCCCTGAGGAGGAGGGCGATTGCCGCCCTCCTCCTCACGGACGGAGCGAAGTACCTAAATCCCAGGGTTGATTTCCCCAAGCATTTCACCCAACGGGCAGGAGCAGTGTGAAGAAGCGAAAGGAATGAGTCGAATGAGTCGATTTGTCAATTTTTTCATTGACCGTTTTATGTGGTACCTATGTCACTGTGTCTGAAGGAGCCCGGAGCTGTCTCTCACCCTCAACCTGAAAATCCCGACTCCCCAACCAGAGAGTCCTCGTTTTCGTGCCTGGCCCTGCGAGAACACAATGCCTCTGCGGATGCTTTGCCATTTGCTGGCCGCAAGTGAATCAGTACCAACGAACGGGTTGGTGACAGTCGCGATGCTGATGCACGCAGGTCAAGTAGGTGAAGGTCGGCTAATCAAACAGCCACCTCATTTCTGGCCAACGAACCTTAACAGCTATCGTCACCAGTTGAAGTGGCCTGCACAGGATATTCCGGTGCAGTACTCGAACCCTCGACCCTGGCTAGCGAAGAGCGAGCACCACATCTCTGAGATAGGACCCAGTAGCGTCTGCTCGCGCTCGCAACAATGGGGTCACGCGAGACCACCCTCAGTGCAGCCGCAGATTTTAAGCGGCATTGTTCATTTAGACATTGTTCAAAGCAGCTTCGCATCTTAGCACGGCTTACAACAAACGAGGCGTCATCTGGTAGAACGACCAGACATTATCAACGAGCGCCACTATACAGAGACAACATGCTAGCGACTGTCAAAGCGAGAAGTCGTAGCGGACGTGTTCTTCTTTCTAGTGGCTATTAATATAAAGAAAGCAAGAGGTGGAATTTTTAAAACTATCGACGGAACATTGCTACAAATGCGGCGACAGTATTTTTAAAACGTGCTAAGTCACTTAGTAAAAGACACGCAGCATGCCGCTACGCACGCTTGAAAATGCCTAGCCAAGATTCGTCGCCAAAAGAATTCAGATTTCCTGACCGACTCAAATGCTCTTCGAATATGCCCTTGTGCATTTCCGCTAGGCTTGAACGCGTACGCTTTATTAAAAAAATCTTACTGGAGTCTTCCATTCTGAAATGAGCAATCGACCGACTGAAACTAGTGGGTCGTCGACTGTTGAGAGCGCGTTCTTCAGGAAGCAACGCACGACTGCTAAGCTCTTCCGACACTGCGTAAGAATGTTCATATGTGCACGAATGTCCACTTTGTACCCTTTTCAGCGTAAGAATTTGCGAAACAAATTCCCCATGCTGAATTTTAAAAAGTGAAGGCACTTAATTTCCGACTAAAATTTAAGCAACGTTCGGTACTTATTCGCTTAGCGTGCAGTCAAGCGACAAATGCGAAACTTCCGGAAGTTGACCGGCAGTGGCATTAGATGACCAAAGACGTGGAGAGACAAGTCGATTCATGGACGTGGACATTCCCGCTTACGTGGACAAAAGGTGAGGCGTGGGTCAGAATTAAGCCTATTTTGAATTGATTAGCTGGGAGTAACTGCAGGACAATGGCGTGTGCAAATTGCGAAACTATGCTTTTCTTGTAAAAACTCGGGTGTCCGTTGTTGTGTTATTAAATTAAATGGATTTTAATACGTTTGCGAATGAACGAATAACGCTGGCCACCATGGAATTTTAAATACTTATTTAACTAATGCTTGAAACCTGTCAAAACGTAAGGTGGTTGCTTTTCGCGACCTCGGCTCCGAGGTCGCGAGTTCGAATCCAGCGGTGGGCGATTCTTTTCGCGGCTGCAAGTGGTGGTGATAGTCGTAAAGGCTCTTCTGTAGCTATACAAAAAATTTCTGCTAGCATTTTTGTAAGACGTCGCGGTAAGCTCATTTTGTGCGCAAACTCGTCGAGGCAGCCAACCGCCCTACTAACTTGAGAGACACTGCGCATAACGCCGCGCGGGCAGTGAAGACGTAGTGTCAAAAGCTGCGGCGGCGGCGGCGGTCGGCTCTATGGATAGGTGCGAGCGGTCGGCGATGAGACAAGGGTCAGAAAGAGCGGAGGCGAGACACGAGGAACGTGACTGCACAAGGTCACGTGAGAAGAGAAAAGGAGCGTCGGGCAGGACACGAGGCACTATGCATCGATATGATAGGCAGTGACAATGACTGACCGAGGTGCACGAGAGCGGCAGCACGATGCCATGGCTAGTAGTGCACGAGAGCGGCAGCACGATGCCATGGCTAGTAGTGCACGAGAGCGGCAGCACGATGGCATGGCTAGTAGTGCACGAGAGCGGCAGCACGATGGCATGGCTAGTAGTGCACGAGAGCGGCAGCACGATGGCATGGCTAGTAGTGCACGAGAGCGGCAGCACGATGCCATGGCTAGTAGTGCACGAGAGCGGCAGCACGATGCCATGGCTAGTAGTGCACGAGAGCGGCAGCACGATGCCATGGCTAGTAGTGCACGAGAGCGGCAGCACGATGCCATGGCTAGTAGTGCACGAGAGCGGCAGCACGATGGCGCCACGGTGCGCATGCAGCAGTGGGAAGAGTGGTAGGAGGATGAGCGAAAGGAAAGGAAAGGAAAGGAAAGGAAAGGAAAGGAAGGGGGAGGGGACGCGAGTGACACAATAAATGAAAGGAATAGGAGAGAAGAGTGGACGGAGGAGATAAGGAATAGGAGGGAAGAAAAGGTGGAGAAAACTCCCCGCATCGCCGCGAGACATGGCGCGGCTCTTGACGACTTTAAAGAGAAGCTAAAGGCGCATCTATTCATCGAAGCATTTTGGTGGGTCCATGCGCTTCGGGCCTCTGCACACGTACATTGTGCAAGCTGCCAGTAACCATATTTTCGTGCCGACCCTGAGCACGGCACCTCTAAGTGCGTTATGCTTGTTGAGATTGAGCATGCTGCCATAAACCATTCGATCATGCTTTCTGTGCAGCAAATGTAAAATACCTCAGAAGAGACTAAGTTCTCCGAGGGTGCTATACAAACGCATATTTGTTATTATTGCTATCCTTATATATTACATCTGAGCTATCGCCGACCGGCAACGGTTTTGTGCGAGGGCAGCTTGTTGAATTTGGCTTTCGTGGCACGTGAAGGTCACGGCACGTGAAGGTCACGGCTCCTTTATGTCCAGCAGAGCTTTTCATGCCCATTCATGCCCATGGTCATCCGTAGCATCCTCTTTTGCGTTTGCTCGTGCTCTCCATCTGCAATCAATTCATTATTTCTTTCGCTTAAATTTTTTCTTACTGATCATAGTCTCTTAGCCTGGGCAGATCCCTGCAAAAGGCTGGCATCCGAGCGCCACACACACACACACACACACACACACACACACACACACACACACACACACACACACACACACACACACACACACACACACACACACACACACACACACACACACACACACACACACACACACACACACACACACACACGGCGTGCGAGCGAGCGCACACGCACGCACGAGCGCACACGCGCACACACACAATAGACACGTGTGAGCGACACTGACGAACATATGCATTGCATATGCATATGCATATATATACAATTAAATTGTACATGTTACTGAATATATTGCTTGTACATGCATAGCTATTAATGGACCTAACGCTCTATCTCCTATCTCACAGTATCGATTCTACCTGCTCATTCATGGTAAACAAGTTTTGGGTTTAGGTGAGATCAAAGCAAGTACGCTCCAGGTGCCGAGGTGATGGAACCTTGAGCCGGAACCGCCCGTAGCTAGCGCCACTTGTATTTAGCGCCACTTGTATTTATACGGCACTGTTGACTTTTTATCGCCGTTCTGGTCGAAGCAAATTCAAAGTTAACTGTGGAATGTTCACGCGCATGGTTTGATATAGTGCCACGAAATTGGAAGCGATAGCGCGGGGATGGAATTTCGGAGAATACACACTGGAGTCCTTGGGAGAAGAGTGCACAAGCTCAGATATCCGGGAACAGCGAGTCCTATGTGACCAATGGATGTAATTCAGAATCCGAATTCGTTATGAATAGTGGTGTGCCATGCTTGATCGATTTGGTTTGGTCCAACACGTTAATCATACCACTGATATCAGTGGCCATATCACGGATTTAATTATCACTGAAGATATCTGCCCCAGTGACTTCGTTGTGTGTCCGCCGACTATCTTGGATCATTTCTCAGTCTTGTTTACTGTTCCTGTAGCAATGAAAGTACAGGGTAGCATCGAGTTTTTCAAGCGATGCAATTCGAAAATTATTGACCCAGAGAGATTTCTGAAGTGTGTCGTGATTTGCACCCGGACTCGACCAACAGCCTCGATAACCTCACTGGTGCCGTGAGCATGACACTAAATAGTACCCTCAGCGAGCATTCTCTCATAAATTCTGTCTGTGAACAGAGTCGCAGAGGTTCTTTTCAATTTCAAAAGAAATTCAAATGATGCGCCATGTTAAGCGGAGGCTCAAATGCCGCTTCAAGAAGTCTGGGTCCGACGACGATCTACTAGTCAATTTCAAGGACTCCTTCGAGTCTACACCCGGAAGCTTAGAAAACCCAGGGTTTCTTTTTCCGCTCGAAAACTGACGTGCTGCCGGTCAGACCCAAAACAGATTGATAAGACGGTACACAATTCTCTGGCAAATCTTACGAGGTCTCACCTTCCAGATATTAGTGGCTGGGCTGACGGTTTTCCTGGATACGTCGCTGAAAAAATGGTGCACATTCGTGCCTCAATAAAGCCACCTCCGACTAAAGCAATTATTTGATCGCAAACAATGACTTTTAAGAGATTTTCCCCGGTTTCTGCAGGCGATGTGGCTATCTCAATAAAGTCTAGTAAAAAGAGCTCATTTCCTTAATATCCTATGCCATCTTATGTGTGGTTTTCACTGGAAGGCAAACTTATCCAAGCCATAAAATAAGATTTTTAATGCTACTCTGGGTAAGGGGGTGTTCCTAAGTCCTTCAAATTGGCCATCTTTAGACCAATACTTAAAAAGCCTAGATTAGATACAGAACTCCTCGCTAACTATTGCCCATTTATCCTTCCTCAATTTTGCCAAAGACTCTTGAAATTATTGTTGCTAAGCAGCTTTGAGTACACATAAAAAGAACAAATTATCAGAAAAAATTCAGTCTGACTTCAAACAGCAGCCCTTTGCTGAAACTGCTCTCCTCCGCGTAACCAATGACGCATCCTACGCAGCAATGACGACGGGAATGCCTCTGCTCAAGCGCTGCTAGATCTCTCAGGTGCCTTCGACCTCTCGACCTTCGACCTCTTCTGCCTTCGATCTCTCAGCTGCCTTCGACCCTATTGATCACGACGTCCTACTTAAATGATTGAGAGCAACGATCAGTCTGGAAGGCGGGGCACTAGCATGGTTTGAATCGAACTTGTCCAATCGCATTCAATCCGTGTGGCGTGGAGGTCAGGTCTCGGCCACCAGACCAGTCACGCTTGGAGTCCCACTAAAGTCCGTTCTTGACCCGTCACCTTTCCTTTTATAGTGAACCTCTGGGAAAAATGGTTCTGGCTCATGGAATCGGCTACCACTTTTATTTATGCGACAAAACTCGGCCGTTATAATCGTCTAAACCATCGGAATCTGCTGCCGCGGCTGATAAACTGAACGCGTACCTTGCATGCATTCGATCCTGGATGTCAGGAAATATTTTTTGGCTTAACGACGATGAAACGGTGCTGATGCTCACAGGTCGCCCAATGCGTGTTACTGGACTTGAAGACTTTTCTCTTCTAATATTATCGGCGATGCTGCTGTGCGCCGTTCACCATGGGCTCGGAATTTAAATGTCGTCCTAGACAACTGCCTAGATTTTAAAAGTTTCATTAGGAACTACACTACTAGCCATCGCGTCCGACCCCCATTTAAGATAGGGATAATCTATCACGATAGCTTGCAAATTTTGTTAAATAGCTTCTCGGTTCTGTCTTGGCTTAATTACTATTATTATTCTATTTTGGCGGGGTTAAAAAAGGCGATAGGACGTTGCAAGTGGTGATGAATATGACTGCAAGGCTAATAAACAAATCCCAGAGGTTGACCGTATGTCTGTCTCATTCGCTAGTGGAGCTTCGATGACTTCCGGTTGATCAACGGATACAGAGTAAAGTACTTACGCTGACCCACAAGGCCACGGCCTGGCTCCTTCATACTTGGCTGATCTGTTGCACTAGTTTCAGCCTCCTCGTGCCCTCAGATCCTTTATTGACCATAAATTAATTGTTCAATTTCCTACGATAAAAGACCGCTGGCGGCCGAAGCTTTTGCTCTACAGATCCTAGACTGTAGAACTCACTTCCACAATTCTTACGCAACGACATCTACTTCCTGCCGCCGGCTGTGGCATATCATTTTCAGCCGTGATGAGCTGCTGTTTCCATGCGCATTACCTCAACTGTCCTTGTGACTCAGCCATGGTTTTATTTGCTGTGTGAGGTGAAGTCTGTTAGCTACTGAATGCGCATTGAAAGCCGCTTAGGCTCTGAGTGCGCTAGAGAGAAACTCACATGATTGACACCAATCAAGTCTTGGTGGCTTAGTGGAGTTACCGACGTAGATAAATTACATAACATTGAGAAGTTACCATAGAAATACCTCAAGATGCTACTGAAGATTGAAAGCCGTGTGTCTGCAACGAGACAGTGCACGCGTACATTCATCCACTCATACATACAGGCATCATTAACCTCTTTCAATCAGGTTCAGACTGGCGGAAACTAGGCGAGAAAAGAAAAAGGTGGGAAAAAGAGCGAGATTCGCTCGACTCTCGAAAAATCTCGCGAAATCTCGGGTAAACTCGTTGCTCAGTCAGTTGCACGTCCGTCTGCAGTCGTTAAGTATTTGAAGTGACTTTGGCGACGACGAGTGTTGCGATTTAATTTTTTCTTGCAGCGACAGAATGCTAACGGACTGCTTCGAGACTGCCACGCTCGCGAACGATTCGTGCCCACAGAGCAGCGTGCAGGGAGACCCTTTCCCCTACCAGCTGACAGTTACCGACCAATGCAGCGGCATGGTCTTTCTGGTGGACACAGGAGCGTCTCACAGTCTGGTACCGCGCGGTGTTACTTGTCTGCCCCTGTGCGACAAGCGGATGCACGCCGCCAACGGCACCACCATACGGACATATGGGTCGCTCACCCTGACCTTGAACTTTGGACATCAGAGATGCTATCCCTGGACGTTTGTCATTGCCGACGTTCAAAAGGCCTTGCTGGGAGCCGATTTTCTCTTCCACTATGCGATGACGATAAATCTGTCGAGACGGATATTTGAAGGGAGCGAATGGATGCCGAGATCGAATGATCAGGAAGCCACTGTTGGTCGGCACGTATCGTCCTGAGGATTGTATTCGGGCGTGCGTGTTCTTTCTTCGTCAGCTGTAGGCACGGGGCGCGAGCAATCAGGACCATTATTCGAGAATTTATAACATGTATAGTGTAAATTTTTTATAATAATAACCCCGTTTACGAAAACGATAGACACCGGAAAACGAACTTGTTGCAGGTGGAATTTTCGCAAGTTGAGACTGGTTCAGTGAGGGCCCTCAGTGCCCACAAATCATAGCTATCAGAGATCAATCCCTCCCTACCGTTTTCGGCGCTGTCAAATCTAATGACCGCGCGGATCTTGAAAGCTGTCTAGAATGCAATTTGATCTTGTGCCGTACCATTGCCAAGTTCGCATCTTCGAATTTTCGTTTGCGTTCTTGCGAGTGTGTAGGCATGTATAGGTAAAAGTCTGCCGAATGCTAAGTTAGTCCTCGAATAGGTCGATACAGTTGGCGATAAATTTTGCTTCTAGGTTGTCCTGAAAATCCACGAAACCAAGTCATGCGTCTCTTTCAATAACAGGCCGCAATATCTCCGGTTTGATCAACGGACACGGGTCCAAAATTTTAACGTCGAATCACCAAACCCACTATCACTTGGCTGCTTAAAACCAATTCGAGCTGCTACATTTGTTTCAGCCTCATCCGGCACTCACGCTCCTTTAGGACACTACAATCTACTGTAAAAATTGTTTCTCTGTGATTTGGCAACATAAACTTGTGAGTCGCGGGTCCCAGACCATGGAGCTCGCATCCAAAATGCACGTGCTTCGACACCATATTCGCCGCTACTAACTCTGGCACATCATTTCAAACCAACTCGGGCAGCTACTTCCTTGATACCAAGACGTCACTTCCTACTTCCTTCCTGCTGCATCGCTTCCTCGACTGTAACTCGATCGCAGCTTTGCTTCGAGACAGGTAGGCTATCTGCCAAACAGCGAGCTGGCCGATTAGGCTTAGAAGGCTTTAATTTATTTGAACAAATGCAGTCAAAAACAAAGGAAATTCAAATTTTAAAAAAATTCACAAAAGCGCCTTGCCAGCCTCTTTCTTTTCAATTTTTCTTTTCAATTTTAGCATCAATATTGTTTTTAAAACAGAATCTTTTAGGTCACTTTTTAAAATTGCAATTGATTCGCATAGTTTGACCTCACATCAATCATGCTGCCATGAGACTGTCCCCAAGGTGGCAGCGAAATTCTCTCATCTCATCGTCTGCATGCAGTAGGAGCTGGCACATGTTCAATGCACCGGAGCATTGGGCATGTCACATTTTGGATGTAGAAAAGAGACAGATAAGTAGGTTGCAGCAGTACTAGATGCGTTATTCTATGTCTAAACTTCCAGTTAGCAGCACAGATTAGGAATTATCTCCGCTTTACGACATTCAGTCGTACGCACGATGCAGAATAGACCTCATGTGCAACTAGCGGTTATCCCAATTGTCCCAATAAGAATGCAGCAGCAGCTGAAGTAAGTAATCCGAAATAGTAAAGTAATAGTAAATAATAAATAATAAGTAAGTAATCCGAAATAGTAAAGTAATAGTAAATAATAAATAATAAGTAAGTAATCCGAAATAGTAAAGTAATAGTAAATAATAAATAATAAGTAAGTAATCCGAAATAGTAAAGTAATAGTAAATAATAAATAATAAGTAAGTAATCCGAAATATAAGTATATAGTAAATAATAAATAAAGTAAGTAATCCGAAATAGTAAAGTAATAGTAAATAATAATAATAAGTAAGTAATCCGAAATAGTAAAGTAAAGTAATATAAATAATAAGTAAGTAATCCGAAATAGTAAAGTAGTAATAATCCGAAATAGTATAAAAATAAGTAAGTAATCCGAAATAGTAAAGTAATAGTAAATAATAAATAATAAGTAAGTAATCCGAAATAGTAAAGTAATAGTAAATAATAAATAAGTAAGTAAATCCGATAAATAATCCGAAATAGTAAAGTAATAGTAAATAATAAATAATAAGTAAGTAATCCGAAATAGTAAAGTAATAGTAAATAATAAATAATAAGTAAGTAATCCGAATAGTAGTAAAGTAATAGTAATATAAATAATAAGTAAGTAATCCGAAATAGTAAAGTAATAGTAAAATAAAATAATAAGTAAGTAATCCGAAATAGTAAGTAATAGTAAAATAAATAATAAGTAAGTAATCCGAAATAGTAAAGTAATAGTAAATAATAAATAATAAGTAAGTAATCCGAAATAGTAAAGTAATAGTAAATAATAAATAATAAGTAAGTAATCCGAAATAGTAAAGTAATAGTAAATAATAAATAATAAGTAAGTAATCCGAAATAGTAAAGTAATAGTAAATAATAAATAATAAGTAAGTAATAGAAATAGTAAAGTAATAGTAAATAATAAATAATAAGTAAGTAATAGAAATAGTAAAGTAATAGTAAATAATAAATAATAAGTAAGTAATCCGAAATAGTAAAGTAATAGTAAATAATAAATAATAAGTAAGTAATCCGAAATAGTAAAGTAATAGTAAATAATAAATAATAAGTAAGTAATCCGAAATAGTAAAGTAATAGTAAATAAGTATATAAGTAATAATAAAGTAAAGTAAAGTAAATAATAAAAATAATAAAAGTAAAGTAATATAAATAATAAGTAATATAGTAAGTAAGTCCAAAATAGTAAAGTAAAAGTAAAAAATAAATAATAAGTAAGTAATCCGAAATAGTAAAGTAATAGTAAATAATAAATAATAAGTAAGTAATCCGAAATAGTAAAGTAATAGTAAATAATAAATAATAAGTAAGTAATCCGAAATAGTAAAGTAATAGTAAATAATAAATAATAAGTAAGTAATACGTAATCCGTAATAATAGTAAAAATAAATAATAAGTAAGTAATCCGAAAAGTAATAGTAAATAATAAATAAAGTAAGTAATCCGAAATAGTAAAGTAATAGTAAATAATAAGAATAAAATAAGTAAGTAATCCGAAATAGTAAAGTAATAGTAAATAATAAATAATAAGTAAGTAATCCGAAATAGTAAAGTAATAGTAAATAATAAATAATAAGTAAGTAATCCGAAATAGTAAAGTAATAGTAAATAATAAATAATAAGTAAGTAATAGAAATAGTAAAGTAATAGTAAATAATAAATAATAAGTAAGTAATAGAAATAGTAAAGTAATAGTAAGCTGAAGAAAGTAATCCGAAATAGCTCGCGCGCGCCGCGAGTCCAGACCTTGCATTTAGCTTTCTTGGAAATGCAACTGGAACTGAGTGCAGACTGGCATTAGATAAGCTCCGGCCGCAAGTTCATTAGAATATCTGTCGCGACGTTGGGACGGCACTGAGGCTACCGGAAATTCGTCTCAAAGCTGCTGTTGCTTGACATCGCAGCTTCCAAAGCATTTCCAGGGGATGCGGAGCCCAGGACGCGGGATCTGCGCTGTCAGCGGGCAGCTACAGCGGTGCTAAAGAGCTGCGACTGGGAAAGCAAGATTTTTTGAGTGAACAGCCTCATTTATATAGCTGCCGGCTATATAAATGAATGGATATAAATGTACGGCTATCGCCCCGCTCCCAGTAGGGAACGCAGGGTCGCCTGCTGCAAGACTAGAACCCACGAATTGGATCGCGAAATGCAAGCACCTGACCCCTTCGCCATGATTCAAACAGGTCAAATAAAGATTAGCTGTTTCAAGAGAGCTGCCTCGCGGCAGCCATAGTGTACCATAAGCTACCTAGAGTTGTTACAGAGCTGCTTTAGCTGTAAATCATGTATCGTGTCATTGGATTTTAAATAAAAGTGCTTCAGAGGAAGTGCGGGAGCACTTCTTCGCATGATCATGAATTCTGTACGCATTTTAAGGTGTCTAGTGCAGGTTTTTTTGTTCCTTCAGGGAACTAAAGCGCATTTTGGTTTGTTCATTTTTTATGGTCTCCAGCTGCATAGACAAGGCGATAAAGCCAGACCTTTGCTTCGGGTTTGGCACGAAAAAGTTCGAGTGGTGAATTGTTATAGCTGAACTGAAATGCTGTAGCTGAGCTCAGTCACTCAGGTCGTGCCTATTTTCATGGAAATCAGCCATCAGAAACTCATATTTCTATCGCCATCAACACAGCAGCTTCAAAGCCGCGAGGCAGAGGCAACAAGCTCCGAATTCCAACGCGTTCGCCGGCTGTGCCCAATCGCAGTGCAAAGTTTTTGTCAAAAACGCGACTTGAATTGGTCTTTTCAATAAAGTAAATGGTGCAAATTTATTGGAAGATGATTGCCGTTTTAATAATAATAGTAATAATAATAATGCACTTGATAAAGCACCCTCAGAGAACTCAATCTCTTACTAGGCGCTTTGCATTTGCTGCAAAGGGAAACGCGATTGAATCGTGAGTAATCTCACGCTTGATAAACAACATGAACAACGTGGTTAAGGTGTCATGCACAGGGTCAGCATGCAAATGTGGTTAGTGACAGCATGCACAGTGTCAGCACGCATAAGCACACGAAGGACGAATCACAGGGACCCATTTAGCTCGTATGCTCCCACAGCATGGAACTCCCTCCCGACCTGCATCAGAACATCCCCTGACCTGACCACATTTAAAAGAAACTTAAAAACACACCTATTTAGGACAGAATTTAGTAGGTCCCTGTGATTCGTCATTGATGTGCTTACGCGTGCTGACACTGTGCATGCTGCCACTAACCACATTTGCATGCTGACCCTGTGCATGTCACCCCTAACCATATTATTCATTTCGTTTGTTTTTCAAGCATGATTTTACTTACCATTCCATTGCATTTCACTTTACAGCAAATGTAAAGCGCCTAGAGAGAGATTAAGTTTTCTGAGGGCGCTTTATCAAGTGAATTAATATTATTATTATTATTATGCTGCAGCCATCTAACGTAGTTGTTTATTCAAGATTGGAACGGGCAACATTGAGGAACGTCGATGTTCGTTGCTGGAATCGCTAAGACTCACGTTAGAGTATTACGCTTTGTAAAAGGCTCCATCGGATTCTTACATGGCCTACATTACTCAAAGACTAGAGACGGCAGCATCTTTGCAGAGATTATTAGAAATCTTAAGACTGAAAAAGTGAACGCAATGCGAAGTGCTCCTGCTATCGCATGAAAAACAGACGAGGAAACAGCTGAGGAAGCTGGCCAACGAGCCACCAGGTGGCGTTTCTTCACTAGTTCTAGTCAATCCTAGGGAGTCGATTGCCGAAGACCGGACGTTGAGGCTGCATAGTTAACGCTCGATAGCTTTACAGCTTCTTCGATCAGTTCTTTTTCCCAGTTTCACAGCGTCCGGAAATTACTTCTATGTCTCCGTGTTGTCCTATCACTGAAATTAAAAGTACTAATTTACAGATCTGCCAAGTATGGTTGCGTTTGGATAATTTGGATCAGGATTAGGATAGCTATTTTTAAATATTTTTAGTGCCTAATAATAATTAAAGTCTTCAATAATCCAAAGATAATACAACGTGAATAACATAATTTCAGTGAATATCCTATATTTAATAGGTGTACTTGGAGTACCTGAAACATATCCATCATAGTTATCATCTGAAGTGCGAACTCCTTGATTTACTCTTATGAAAAGACCTCTGTTCGTTGAAACTTTAAAATGTGTAATTTGAAGCAGTCTTACATTGCTAATAATAATTTTAATGATTTCAAAGCTTAACAATAGAAGTTTTACAATCTCGATAAGTTAGTCTTAAGTTTCGATAGAGTATTCGCATCTTCAATGCAAACGTTTTTACATCTGGAACTGTAAGGTCTCCAACCATTCTTCTCGCTTGCATATCTCTAGCAAGAGGTGCTGTCGGTTCTGAAATAGCACAACTCGGTTGCAATGTTAAAGTTCCTTTATTCAGTAAATGTTACGCAAGTATGCTATGTTTGCTATCCGTTTATCAATATCGTTTACATTACATGCTGTGCGTACAATTCGGGAAAGAGTAAGATTCCTACTCATAATAGGATTATATTTCGTAGTTACATGTTTCCCTATAATTGCCATTTTTTTATTTTGCACATGATCTAGTAGCTGCATGATTTAAATTTACTTGTTCGGATACTTTTACATATGCTTTGCGTAAATTCGATAGATCACTTTATATTTTATTGTCTACATTTTTCCGGTGAAATTGGATTCCATAGTACCTTTATTCAGCACATCATCGGAATCCATAGCCCTACCAACATCGATTATTCTGTTGTAGCTTACAAATAACGTGCCAATAATTACTGGGTAGGATCTTTGTAGTGCAATTTTTTTATTTTAGACCTATAAAGACAGTTATAGATATAAGAGCGTTAGAATCAGCAACTCCTCTTATACCCTAGTATGTATTCTCAACCAATCTGTTATTAGAACCTAGATAGTATCTTCCAAGTATTTCTCGCTCTACTCCATCTGGATCAGGTTTATAATGTGGATATGAAGTCATTAGTCTAGTATATTGTTGATCATGTAATGTATTATATGCAGATTTAACAAATTTCCATGAATCACCAATGCCATTTTCACAAGCATAGCTAGGAAAAGTTCAATTTCTCAAAATATCAATTATTTGAACTATATCAACATATCTCTGTTTCTAAATCCCTTTTTACTAATCTCTTCTAGATATACGTTCTTCTTCAATAACTTGTGTGACTAATCTTTCTTTCAAATGCACGAACACATAAAAATAGTTAAGCACTTATTAAGATATCAACTAAATCAATTTAGATATTAATTAGGATATTACGATATTAGGACATTCAGATCCTAATGCTTCTGGGCATATTTTGTACTAGCTTACAATTTTTACGTTTTTAAGATCGTGAACCCTTCGCTTCCAGTTATGTCTTCCCCTTTACGTCTTTACATATCAGACTAAAGTAATAAGAATAAAAATAATTATAATCATAATGCACTCGATAAAGCATTTTTAGAAAACTAAATCTCTTTCTAGGGGTTTTACATTTGCTGCCAAAGGAAACGCGATTGAACGGTGAGTAACATCATGCTAGATAAACAACATGTACAACATGGTTGGGGGTGACATGCACAGGGTCAGAATGCAAGTGTGGTTAGTGGCAGCAAGAATTTCTTGTAATGTCCGCGTTTCGAAACCGTATGCTATGCAGTAGGAGTACATTTTCTCTAAATGAAAATTAATTGAAGTATGCGTACTCTAACTTTGCTAAAATGCTCTGCTGAGTAGTTGGAAAATCACCACATAACTATTTAAGGCCCCAAACCGGTTTAAACAGGTGCGAGTGACGTGAGCATAGAAGCTCGAGCGGAAATGAGAACAGGTTGAAATCGGTTTTAGCCTTCCTTCAGAAGCTACGTGGTGCTTTTCATTTGCTCGCGAAATGTCAATAGCTTGAGCATTGCACAGCGAGCTGCACTGACACCGAGCCATGCCCTCTTGCAAGCCCGTGGGTCGCGTTACGAACGGTAGAGCCTCGAATGAATGCTTTGCAACCAATACGGACGTATCCCAGCGCTAAACGTGCGCGCCGGCCGCGTACATTTATAGTCTCAACTCAGGCTCAAATTTCCCTCAGTCGGCCTCTCATGCGTAGCGACACGGAGCCTGCACCTGCCCAGCAGCAGCTGAGGCGCTCGACGGCCCTGGCGGAAACTCGGCAGTCGTGCTTCCGCCCGACGTACTTCCGCTCGCCATACTTGCACACATCCGGGCGTACTCGCACAGCATGGCCGCATGCTCGGCTTGCAGCATCGAGTTCTCCTTTTCTGCCGCTTCGAGCCGCGAACACTCCAAAGCCAGGCGACGCTTCTTCTCGTCGCGGCAGTGCTTGGCCGAGGCATTGTTTTTTTTCCGCTTCTCAAAGTAAGCAGCGTCTTTCTCGCTCTCTGGAGTGATTCGCCTCGTCCGCCTTCTCCGCTGCCGTTCCTTCCTGCTGTACTTCAGCCGCTCGGGCCCCCTGAACGGCTTCAAATGCAAGGCACGACGCTCATTAATTCGCACAGTCCCGGCACTAGAGGTCCGCCGAAGCGACGACGTCACGAGTTTGCAGGCATTAACGGCGATCGTTGGCGGTTGCTTTCGCAAGCAGCACGAGCAGCAAGCCGACGACGACGTAGCCGTTGGCCGCGTAGCATTCCAAGATCGGCATGCAATGTCTAGGAATCCGCAGACGATCCCTGCAATCTATTTACTGACACTGTGCATGCTGCCACTAGCCACACTTGCATGCTGACCGTGTGCATGTTACTCCTAACCATGTTATTCATGTTGTTTGTCAAGCACGATATTACTCAGCTTATGATATTACTTCAATTGCATTTCTCTTTGCAGCAAATGTAAAGCGCCTAGAAAGAGATTGGGTTCTCTAAGGGCACTTTATTAAGTGCAATATTATTATTATTATTATCATTAATACTTTCGAAGATTCGCCTTGATACGCGGACGTGCTCGGGTCGTCTGCAGACTGCTACGGGACTTCGAGAATCGCTGTGCCTACGGTATCGTCTCTGGTGCATGGGCACCTCGATATCGAGGCCAACTGTTGGGGCCGAGCTTGACAGCTTCGAATCTCGCAGATTCAAAGAAGTTGGCATCGCTGTTAGCCCGAGATCAAGTTCGTGGTATTTACTCCTTAGTGCGCGACGCCAGCCAGAGCAGCCAGTACTAGCTGATTTAACAGCAACTTTTGTACAGCGACAGAAGAGCCTTGACGGCTATCACCGCCGCTTGCAGTGGCGGTAAATGATCGCCCACCGCAGAATTCGAACCTCGGTCTCGAGGTCGTGGAAAGCAAGCACCTTAGATTAGAGACAGAGATAGAGAGTGACACAGTGAGAGTGACAGAGAGAAGCAGAGGGAAAAAAAGACAGAGAGAAGGGGACGTAGGGATAGAGAGAGAGAGAGAGAGAGAAAGAGAGAGAGAGAGAGAGAGAGAGAGAGAGAGAGAGAGAGAGAGAGAGAGAGAGGGAGAGAGAGAATGAGAAAGGAGAGAGAGAGAGAGAGAGAGAGAGAATGAGAGAGGGAGATGGAGAAGTAGAAAAGAGGAAAGACAGAGATAGTGAGAGAGAGACAGAGAAAGAGAGAGAGAGATAGGGAGAGAGAGTGAGAAAGAGAAACAGAGAGATAGAGAGAGAGAGAGAAAGAGAGAGAGATAGGGAGAGAGAGAGAGAGAGAGAAAGAGAAAGAGAGAGAGAGAGAAAGAGAGAGAGAGAGAGAGAGAGAGAGAGAGAGAGAGAGAGAGAGAGAGAAAGAGAAAGAGAGAGAGAGAGAGAGAGAGAGAGAGAGAGAGAGAGAGAGAGAGAGAGAGAGAATGAGAGAGGCAGATGGAGAGGTAGAAAAGAGGAAAGACAAAGATAGAGAGAGAGAGAACGAGAGAGAGTGAGAATAAGATAGATAAGGAGAGACAGGCAGAGAGAGAGAAAGAGACACAGGGAGATAAACAGAGAGAGCGAGAGAGTGAGAATTAAAGTAGGAGATGGAGAAGTAGAAAAGAAGAAAAACAGAGATAAAGAGAGAGAAAAAGAGAGGGAGAGAGATCCACAGAGAGAAAAAGAGAGAGAGAGAGGGAGAGAAAAGGGGAGAGAGAGTTGGAGAGAACAAGAGAGATAGATAGGGAGAGAGTAACAAGCACAACAAAGAGAGAGAGAGAGAGAGAGAGAGAGAGAGAGAGAGAGAGAGAGAGGGAGAGAAATTAGAGAGAGAGAGAGAGAGAAAGAAGGAGAGAGAAAGAGAGAGAGATAGATAGGGAGAGAGACACAGATACAGAGAAACAAAGAGAGACAGATAGCGAGAGAAACACAAGCACAGAGAGAAAGAGAGAGATAGGGAGAGAGAGAGAGACCGAGAGAGGAATAGACACAGAGAAAGAGACAGAGAGAGCGAGAGAGAGAGAGAATTATGGAGAGGTAGAAAAGAGGAAAGACAGAAATAGAGAAAGAAAATGAGAGAGAGAACGAGAGAGTCACAGAGAGGAAAGGAGAGAAAGAGAGAGCGAGGGAGAGAAAAGGGAGAGAGAGAGAGAGAGGGAGAGAGAAAAAGAGAGAGAGAGATAGATAGGGTGACATACAGAGCTACAGACAAAGAAAGAGAGAGAGAGAGAGAGAGAGAAAAGGGAGGGAGAGAGAGAAGGATAGAGAAAGAGAGAGAGAGATGGATAGGGAGACAGCAAGAGCCACAGAGAAAGAAAGAGAGAGAGAGAGAGGGAGAGAGAAGGAGTGAGGGAGATGGAGAGGTAGGAAAGAGGAAAGACAGAGATAGAGAGAGAGAAACTTTTCAAAAACTGACACAAGAAGATAAAGCCGAAAGCAAGCGATACATTGCTGCCTACTTCTTTACGCAATGTATTTTTTGGCAGAGGGCTCGGCAACTGCGGTGCTTCACAGGTCAGTAATTGGTAGCTCGTTAGCTTCCAACTTTTAACGTTTAAAGGTACGTGCGAGCTAAAATCGATTCCTAGTGGAGTGGCTCTGCATTAAACTACCAGCTGCTGGTTCAATGCTCTTAAACCCAAGTGATCTCTCCAGCTTGCTTAACATTTGAAGCAAGGAGTAAAGAACAGCCGCCGGAGTTCGAGGAAACTGCCACCCTGGTATGCCAGGCAGTCTGACCTTTGCCCTTAAGGTTCGAGCTGGAGCAAGCAACTAGCGAGGGCCTGAATCCACCATTAAGGCGAGAGAAGAACTTTGACCTTAGAGGCAGTCAATCATAACGTGCCGGCCGCCCAGCTAAGGGCGGAGGCCCAACCGCTTCGCATTCGGGCTCTCAAACTGTCGAGTGAAAGGCCAGCGACCGTTACGTAACGTGCAGGCGACGGCAGCCCTGGTGGCCCGAAGTGAATGCAGGCAGGCGGTGTAACGGGGGAACCTTTGCGTGCAGTCGCGTGCGGCATAACCCAGATAGACACACAGGTAGATGTATAGGTATATGCACAGTTATATGCACACTCTGACGCATATGTATGACGATAGCCTCCAGCGATGAGGCAGTCACCTTTGAAGACCAAGGTCGCCGATTCGAGTCCTGGGGCATTCGATAAGGACCAGCTTAGAGATTGTGCTCTCTAAAGGCACTGTACACGAACGAATGAGGATCCCCTAAAAACATTGTTCAATCGCTTCTCAGAGCGTTTATGCTAGAAGTTTTGAGAAGAAGCTGCACGTCACGCGGCGGCAGTACGAGTACCGACATTGAGATTCCAGCAAGCTTCGCCACATCATCCTTTCAGGAGCTGCTGGTCACAGACAGGCTGCGTCACGGCTAAGGAACGGTCATGTGCACTGCACTCTCAACTAACGGAACGTCAGGTTGAGCAGAAAACGATAACTGTTAAAAATTTAGCTGGAGAGCAGAGGAGGCGATTGTCTAGGATCGGCACCGACTGAGCAGCCGCATTCGAATAGCGGCAGATGAGCCGTAAAGGCTGCCACGGCCACCACGGCCTGGCGGGCAAAAGGGATCGCTCACCGCAGCGACTAGCTACACCGCTACTATCTCTTCGCGACCTAGGTCGTACAGTGCAAGCACCTTGGGCCAAGGCAGATATAGGTGTCTAATCCAAATATATCAAGATCATAGGTTGTCATAATATATTACAAATTGAATCTTTAGATTGATTGGTTAACGAGGACTGTGGCTCGTGGCTACCAAGTGCCTCTAAGACTAGTGAGGACAAATTTACATTTATATAGCCCTCTCCAAAAACTATATTTGTTCTGGGCACTTGCAAGAATCCGGTCGAACCGTTGGTGAGCATGAAACGGCTTCGAGGGATCACAAACAGAACGACCAGCCAGCCAGACGCAGAGTTCTCCCGATATACCGTATCGCTTGAGAATCACGAAGTTGCGTAATAAAAGTTGGACGATTCTCTTTGAACATCAATGGACAGCACGTGAGAACCTCCCAACCCCCGCCGGCAGGGAACCCCCGCCGCCTTCAGGGACCCCATCCCCCGCCGGCAGGGACTACCTGCCACCGGACGTAACCCCCCCCCCCCCGCCGGAAGGGAACGTCACCGAAAGAAAGTCCAGTGGCAAGAAAAACTCTGGCTGCAGCTATTAAAGGAAGGACTTTACTAAGCCACCTAAAGGCTCTTTTAGTTTCCGAGTAATCTCAGGAGTCAGCTTCAGTGAATTGTATTGCTGAGGTTACACCTTCCCTTCCCTTGACTTTGCCTCCTATGCTTCGAGCTCCAGCAATCAAGCGAGACGCCTCGTGAATTCATAGGAACGGAGGAATTACCACGAATCAGCCGCCTTCGAACGCTACACGCGCTTGCGGTTAGCTAGTACGATTTAGCAGCACATCAATAGCGCGGGAATGGGCACGCCCGATCGCTTTAGCTGTCGATCGGCCATGCTCTACTCACCATTTTCCTCCTTCTGGTTCCTCGATGTTTCTTCGCCGTTCTCCATTACTATCAGAGTGTCGATCTTAGATGGCGTCCCTCGCCAGCGATAATCGACGATCTTTGCGGAGAGTTAGCGGCCTGGCCACCCGGGTGGCCCGTCGTGACTACGAATAGCAAAACCTGATTCGCTGTCAGCCGTGCCATATGTGCGCCGTAACTCAGGTTGTGCTTTCTTGAGCCCACCTAACTTCTCAATCTTAGTCGTGGAAGTAATCTAATTTATAACGAAATATTGACGTCACACTTTAGATGGCTTCAAACTAAGGGATCAGTGTACATCCCTACGTGACATGGACACCGTACCTGCAGCAAACGTGTATCTATGGGCGAACGCAACAGTCCGGTAACTCGGTGACATGTACCTATGAAATGAAATCTTAGCAAACTTGTGCGTGCATTCTATAAAGATCACCTGCTACGCTGAGGCGGAGAGTTTTGGCGTCAAAAGAGTTTTTTCATCTCCTTTTCATGTCGCTCGTTGTACAGTCGATGGACAACATTAAACTAGCTTTACCCATTGCCGCGGAATTAATACGTCGTATATGTATTATCATCTATAGACATTCGCCACACGCACGGAGTAATAGATATTGTTATGTGGTCGCTGAAAGCAAGGAACTATTGATCTCACGCTAAAAAAAAAGCAAAAAAGCGCGTGGAATTATAAGAATTATTTCGCTGTAGGGAACTCCGAACAAATGCAGGACGTCACAGCTTTAATGCTGTTCACGTACACAAGCAAATTGTAATATTATTAATACTTTTTGTATGACGTCCTCAGAGGAATTAATCTCTGTCTTGGCACTTTACATTTTCAAGAAAGAAAGCACGATCAAATGTTTCGTGGAGGCACGCTCAGTTATAATGAAATGTTGTCAAAAGCATAGCACACTTAAAGGTCGCACGGACAGATTAGGAAGCATGCAAAGATGGATAGCGGCAGCACGCACGATGTCAGCACGTATAGGCACACAAAGGACGAATCACATTGACCCACTAAATGCCGTGATAATTAGATGCGTTTTTAGCTTCTTTCTTAATGTCATCAAGTCATGGGTGACAGGTGGTGACGCCACTCGGAAATGAGTTCCAGGCTTTGGGAGCGTGCGAACTAGAGGTAATGTAATGTAATGTATCTCCGTCAGTAACTCCACAGAGTCATAAAGACCATGTGGGTGTTACGCAGGAGAGTTTTCTATAGCGCACTCACAGCCTAAGCGGCTTTCGGTACGCATTCGGTAGCCAACAGACTTCGTCTCACACAACAAAGAAAAAGTGGGAAGCATAGCAGAGTTAGGAGAGCAGTTGAGGTAGTGAGTAGCATAGAAGTAGCAGTTCCGGATCACTGAAAAAGATGTGCCATAGTCGGCAGTTGGAGAGTAGATGTCGTTGCGCAAGAATTGTGGAAGCGAGTTCCACAGTCTACGACCTGCAGAGCTAAAGCTTCTGTCGCCAACTGTCTTTAAGCGGAGGAATGGGACAGCTAATTTATTGTCCACACAGGACCTGAGGGTGCGAACGGGCTGAAACTGATGCAGCAGTTCAGCTAGGTACGAAGGAGTTTAGCCGTGGCGGGCCTTGTGGGTCAGCAGAAGCACTTTGCTCTGTATCCTTTGCTCAACCGGCAACCATCCTAGCTCTTTCAGCAGAGGTGACACGTGTGCAAACCGCTGGGACTTGAAGACCAGCCTTGCAGCCATATTCATAGTCAGCTGTAGTGGCATAATAGCTTTCTATGGTAGCCCAGCCAAAAGGGAATTCCAAAAATCAAGCCGAGACAGAACTAAAGAGCTAGTTACATTTTTTACAAGCCACTTTGGGAGACAGCTTCTAATCTTGGATAGGGATCGGATGTGATGGCTAGCTGTAGAGGCAGTCTTCTGAATGAAGCTTTTGAAATTGAGGCAGCTGTCGAACACGACACCTAGATTATGAGCACGTGGTGAAGGTCGCACAATAGCATCACCTATTAAAGCAGCAAAGCCTTTTAATCCAGCCACGCGCTTAGGGTGTCCTATGAGCAGCAGTTCGGTTGTATCATCATTTAATTTCAGGAAATTTTCCGACATCCAGGATCGAATATCGGCAAGGCAAGCATTCACTTTCTCAGTTGCTGCAGCAGATTCCGACGGTTTAAATGATAAATACAACTGAGTATCGTCAGCATAGAAGTGATATCCTATTCCATGCGCCTTAATCACTTTTCCCAGAGGTTGCGTATAAATGGAGAACAGCAAGGGACCAAGTACAGACCCTTGAGGGACTCCACAGGTGACCCTTCTCATGTCTGAGACCTGACCCCCACACGACACAGATTGAACACGATCAGACAAGTATGGTTTAAACCACGCCAGTGCTTCGTCTGCCAGACCGATCGTTGTTCTCAATCGTTCAAGCAGAACTTTGTGATCAATGGTGTCGAAGGCAGCAGACAGATCTAGCAGAGCTAGGGCAGTGACATTCCCGTCGTCGTTGCCACGTAGAATGTCATTGTTAACACGGAGGAGAGCAGTTTCAGTAGAGTGCTGCCTCTTGAAACCTGATTGAAATGCTTCTGACATTCTATTATTTTCAATATGTTCAACTAGCTGCTTAGCAACATTCTTTTCAAGAATCTTTGATAAGAACGGAAGAAGGGAAACTGGACGATAGTTTGCGAGGTGAGGTGAGAGAGAGAGAGAGGAGAGAGAGAGGAGAGAGGAGAGAGAGAGAGAGAGAGGAGAGAGGAGAGAGAGAGAAAAAAGCGATGAATAGGAAGAGTAAAAAGCGTGAAATAAAGTGAGATTAAGCCCTGAGCTACTCGATGCGTCAGAAGTTCCTCGAGCGACCGTTGTCCGTTCATATCCATACTCTGAAGTCTCCCACTGAGATCTGACCTCAACCAATGTAATGCGGTGCCGGCGATGCCCGGGCGAGATGAGAGGCGCTCAAGAAGCATTTGGTGATCGATAGCATCAAAAGCATCTGACAGATCGAGAAAAGCAAGCAGAGACGCTCTACCCAAGTCTGCATTCCTAGGAAGTTGTTTATGCACCCGAAGCAATGGCGACTCTGCGGAGTGATTAGCTCACAGCCAAAGCAGCTTTCCATACGCATTTTCATACGCCGATGGACTTCGTCACACGCATCAAGGAGAAAGCAGTAAGCATAGCAGAGTGAGGAGAGCAGTCCAGGTAGTGCGTGCGTAGCATGGAAGTAGCAGCTCGGGACCGCGTGAATGGATGAGCAATAGTCGGTAGCAGGAGAGTAGTTGTCGTTGCGTAAGAATTGCAGAAGCGAGTTCCACAGTCTAGGACCTGCAGAGCTTTATTGAAGGTAGAAGCACGATAAGAAAGACTTGAGTGGTATTAAAAACCACAGGATTAAGTCAACACTAGCCCAGGTGCTGCGTACCTGTGATCTGTACTAGCTAGCACGAGTAGATATTAATCTGTGGTTGGAAGTTTGGCTATGGAAAGGTCAACATTAAGGAGCACACCAACTTTCTATACTGACAGCAAAGATAAACAAGAATTTAGATAGCTAATTGCAGAAGGTCCACTCAAGCGGGCATATATTAGGGCATGTTGCATGACGGTTTTCCTTAATAAAATAATTAAAACTATGACAATGCATTCGTATTAAAAACTAAGAGATCTAAATCTCGTTCATGACACTTCACTGAGACAGAGACAATCCAAAATGCTGATGTCGGCAACCGACTATCTCCTGAACCGCTACCAGGTTAGCTCCTTACCTAATGATCCATGTGATGATCTAGCTGATCGCTTCTCAAGTTTCTTTGTACAGAAGATCAGGGAGTCCATCCCTAAGATGGTAGCAACCCTCCTTGAATCCTGTCCCTCGATTCCGTGCAGCACCTCAATGTCTATATTCAAGAAAGTCATTAGTGACCTCGTCCTGAAGTTCATATCTATATCAAAGAAGTCCTCCGGACCAGATGACTAAGCACGTCTTCGAAGATGCATTGATCAGCTGTTGCCGTGCACAAAGAACACCATAAATGCATACATAAATGCACAACTAACTTCATAAATGCATAATAATGCATTCGTATAACAACCTAAGACAGAAGTCGGCAACCTTTTGAGACAGAAGAGCCAAAAATTGCAATTTACAAAAATTCCCAGTTTTTAAAATTCCACTAGCATACCTATTTAAATATTATGGTATTTGATTAGGGTTAGGCACATAAATTTGATTTTTGATTAAAAACATAGCCTTAAATAAGAATAGATATTTATTCATATAAAAGCACAAATGTTTCGCACAAAACAAATTAAAGTATTTTAGCTAGCTTTGCTAGAATAATAAAATTAGTAATCAAATAATACGACTATAATTATTGAATAATATATATTTACAATAGTTACATCAACGGGAGCATTGGCCTTGCATGCCTTTTGAAAGTTTGGTTAAATCTGGCTCATAACTCGTTGTTTTCAGTTTCATGCACACCTCTAGATTTGTATTTGTTAGTTGGCTTCTTACTTTACTTTTTATTATATTCATACAAGAGAACGCTTGCTCGCACCAATATATTGACCCGAAGATCGTCAGAAATCTAAATGCCAACTTCTTCACCTCACTGCAGCATTCTGGAAGACTATTCCATGCTTAAAATATGGGTGCCTCAACTCGCGACGTTTCTTTTAGAGCTGTCCACTTGTGCAGCGTAACGTGCATGCTTTTCTGGACCTCCAACTCTTCTAAGTTGCTCTTCAGTTCTGTGAACTTACCACTCCACAAATGCTTGGTTTTCAAATCCAGCAATTGCATTTGAAGCGAATCAGCATAAATTCCAAATGGCTTAATGTTGATCTCATTTGTATTCGTGTTGAGAGGCTTTACTATAAACGCCAGATTACTTGCGTTTGTTTTGAATTGCCCAAATCTCTCAGCGAATCCACCCTTCATTTTGTTTATAGTAATGCTGAAGTAATTCGTGACAACAGTTGCAATAGTTTTATGGCGATGTTGCTTCAGATTTTCGAAATGAAGTAATTTACCGCTCTCCATATCATCGGCAAGAATAAATAAATTATCTTCGAAACAAACCACTTCTTCAAGCAAGACATAGGCTGGGGTTCCCTTTCCTTGCAGTTTTTCGTTTAGCTCATTTAGTTTCTTTGTGATATCCACCATGAAGTTGAATTTTTACCTCCATTTGTCTTCTTTCAATTCGGGATGGATAATGCCTTTTGCAGTGAAGAATTTTTTTATTTAACTCAAGCAAGAAGCAAAACGTTTCAATACGTTACCCCTGGAAAGCCATCGCACTTTATATTGCAGAAGTAGGTCAGAATACTGATTTTCTATTTCTTCAAGAAATTCCTTAATTTGGCGATGGTAGAGTGCTTTTGCCAAAACGCTGTTAATGATCTCAATAACCAAGTTCATGACCTCAACCATTATGGTCGGAAATGTTTGAACATTAAGCCCCTCTTGATGAATAATGCAGTGAAATGTTGAAATTTTGTAGTTTATTTTTTACCGAAGACACGTTGTTACCCGTTTATGTATCCCTTTCATACTTCCGGCTCCATCAGTTGCTATGGAAACGATTTTAAACGTATCAATTTCATATTCTTACAGGCATTTTTGCACAGCGCTTGCTATATCTTCTCCACGAGTTTTCCCAGATTGAGGCAGCAATCCTAGCAGTTCTTCATCTGAACCTTGGGACGACATATACCTGACGGAAAGGTAAGTTGTGCCGTGTCTTTTATGTCGCAACACTAATCCATAGCAAGTGATAAAGCAGAAGCTAGTTTAATGTCTTCCACTTGCATGTGTGTTACATTTGAAGACATTTTAGCAGTTCTATCTTGTACTGCTTTAGCAGATAATGGCAAATCTTTGACTTTCTTCATGATTTCGGTTTTGTTTTTGAAATTAAGAAACAGTTCTTCAGCTCCACGTAGGAAATAATCTTTGACGTACTCACCATCTGTGAATGGTTTCCCTCTTTTTGCAATTAGTAGTGATATTGCGAAGCTTTCCAGATTTACATTATTTGAAGATTGCGCGCAGTTACTTAGCCTAGAACTCTACAGTTGTTTTTGTTTTTGAAGCTCTTTAACAGCTTTTTTCGTATGTCACCGGTTGGATATTTATCAGTGAATCGGATATGTTTTGTAGTGAAGTGTCTCTTCAAATTTAACTTCTTATTGTGTGCAAGTTTTTCTTGGCAAATGAAACAAGTCGGAAGGCCATCTGTGTTGCATATGAACCCAAACGCTCCGTCCAATGCTTATCAAATTCTCGATTTTCTCCTTCAGTTCATCTCTTCTTTTTATCAAATGCCATTCTGGTGGCGGAGCGGCAGAAAAGATTTGTAAATTTTATTTACTAATCTAAAACGGCGTTAATCGACCGTTAAGTACATAGTTAAATTCGTTAATTGGTTATCTGTAAAAAAGTCAACTTTTTTAAACGTTAAAGCGTATGGACAAGTAGTGTACCTCCGGTCAAAATAATTTTTTTAAATTATCCATAGAACTATTTTTATACTATGTTTACCTCGCGTCACTGTAACAAAATAAAAAGGTATCCGAAATTAATCAAATGTTGTACCTCTGGACGTTCGAAGGTAAAAAACATGAATTTCTAGAGTTACAACAAAAGGTATTTTCAGAAACTTTCACGTGTAAAATCATTTGAGGTTATGAATATTCAAAACAGATAATACATTTAGAAAGCTCAACACATATAGTTCATATTCATATATGGTACGTATCATACCAACATGAAACAAACAGAATACACAGTACAGTACAACGATGAAAATATTTACTTTTAGATCGAAAAAACTTCTGACTGCGACCATTGACGACACAGTGCACTAATAACTAAACGAAGAGAACAGTGTTGCCACATTTAAAAAATGCTACTCTCTTTTGAATTTTTGCACGTACATATCACATTGCTAACCTACTTAAATCGAAACTGTCCGAAGGTAAGGTCGTCCGAAGGTACACCACTTGCTCTTACATACCTTTGAGAAGATAATTCGCTCCTAAATCGTCCTCTTCTTAAAATAACGAAAATATTGTCGTTTCTCGCAAGCAATTAAATTAACACACATGGAACCGTGCTCCGAGGAAGACTTACTGAAGACTGAACACTACCGTCCGCTGAGTCGCTGGCTGGGTGGTAGTAGTGACTAGTGACGGCGGCAGTCGGCACTTCGGCAGTGGCAAGCTTGGAGCCGTCACCACGGGGCTTGCCACAGCACGGCTGTGGGGCTGGGCCTGGTGCCCAAGCGGCTGTCAGCTGTGCGTATACTCTCTACTCCATCTATTCTCACTGTTCTCATTTGAGTGTTTTTATCCCGTTAAAAAAAATTTTCAGTATAATATTTTTCATGAGTTTTTAAAATTAAATAATATAATTATTAGTATTTGCGCAAGGAACTGGAGAGCCGCATATTGACATCAAAAGAGTCGCATGCGACTCGCGAGCCACCGCAGGTTGCCGAGCCCTGGTCTAGTCTCTAGCAAGTGTTCACAAATAAATTTCTATCTCTTAGGTCCTAAGAGATAGAAAATTACTTTTGGACACTTCAAAAAGGCAAGAAACCAATAAGCAATTATTATATGCACAATTTCAGTACACGTAGACATGCAAAGAGGGCAACTGTCTGGCACGGAACAGAGTCTGTGTAATCTGGAACGGAGCAGCGTTTGTAAGAAACAGAATACCTCGTGTTATTGATGTTATTGATATTCAGAAACTAGCCAATTTGTTCGATGTGAGTATTGATCTTGACGAGTTTTCTAATTCATTAGGCCCGCTATTTATTGTTGAAGAGGAGGATATTCGTTTTACTCTCCTATACTGCC
Organism: Cristatella mucedo; assembly: GCA_009760855.2. Classification (NCBI taxonomy): domain Eukaryota; kingdom Metazoa; phylum Bryozoa; class Phylactolaemata; family Cristatellidae; genus Cristatella; species Cristatella mucedo. The sequence goes on from WPIO01000165.1 coordinate 556,814, forward strand.
AGGATGCTTCGAAGAGCAATTCACATAAAGGTCTGATCTAAGGAATTTTACATATTTATGTCAAATTAATGGATGCTCTAGTGAACAGATATTTAGCATAAGATGCTAATGCAGATTCTTCTCTGAGCAAACGGTGGATTCTCACGTTCGAGTATGTACGTCTACGAATCGGTGGCAAAAGCGAACCCGTAACTTGTAATGCCTAAACCCAAGGATAGAAACGATCTTAATGAGACTTTTATTGTTTTTGAGAATATGTAAAGATGTACCAAGTTCAATATGTGGCTTATGCAGATTTTGAGTGTTTGCAAGCTTATATTAGAGACTGTGCTAAGAATTTTTGCTCGCATCAAAATGAAGCATACAAGAAACATATTTCATGTTCAGCATTTTATTTTATAGTTGATCCTAAGTCACATTTTTATAGCTTCAAGTGTCGTAGAGTTGCTAACAGCGTGAAACAACTCATTACTAGTTTACTAAGAAAGGTTTTTTAAATACAATAATTATAATGCACTTGATAAAGCACCCTCAGATAACTCAGTCTCTTTCTAAGTGCTTTGCAGTTGCTGCAAAGGAAACACGACCGAATGGTGAGTTGTATCATGCTTGGTAAACAATATAAACGACATGGTTAGGGGTAATATGAACCGGGTCAGCATTCAAGTGTGTTTAGTGGCAGAATGCATAGTGTAAGCACGGCTAAGCACGTCCAGGACAAAAGTTGGGAGTGAGTTCCAGGCTGCAGGAGCATAAGAACTAAATGAACAGTTTCCAAAGAATTGTACGAGGTATTGGTAAATAGATTCCGAAAAGGGTGGTACGATACTTGCTTGGCCTGGTGAGGGAGTAGATCTTATAGATAGGCTGGAGCCAAAATACGAAAATACCTAAAAGTGAGCGGCAAAACCTTGAAGTAGATCCGTTGCTTGAATGGTAGCCAGTGCAGGTCGGCGAGAAGTGGTGTTATGCGGACACTTTTGCCGTAGAGCTCCACGTATCGACCGAGAACGGACAAAGATAGTAGGGGGCCCTAATTGGAATAGGCCAGCACCCGTGAACTCAGCTACAGCAATAAGCGACCTTATTTCTGAAATGGTCTTGACCTGTTCGCCTTAACTGAAACTTGGCTGAAATTAGTAAGCTGCCCAACAATTAAAGTCGCGACCCCAGCTGGTTTCTCATTCTTTAATACCACTAGATCAATCAAAACTGGAGGCGAAGATGCTGCTATCGTGCACTTGAAATTCAACTTCAAGCCACTTGTAAACACCCTCGAAGCCACTCTTTCAGATTAATTTTCCTGATCTTTCACCGATAGCAAACTACCGATGGTGGCAGTAGTCTATCTCCTACCAGATCCCAAATCCATCTACGATTTCGCCGACCTCATTTGCATTCTGTGTGCAAGAAATTGGTCGTTCCTCGTAACGGGTGATATCAAAATTTACGTTGATAAATTATCTGATGCCGTTATCACTGAATTTCGCGCGTTGACAGACTCATTGTCTCTTGAGGTTCATGTGCAAGACCCTGCTCACATCAGGGGTCATACGCTCGACCAAATTTTCTCATAAAACTGCACTTTGTTCTCTTCAACTTTGTATCACCAATTGTTTCCAAATCTTGCTTGTCTGACCACATGCACATCTCATTCAATCTACAGTGTGTGCCCACCTCCTCCTCTAAAATAACGTGTGAATCGCGAAACCTCAAGACCCTCGCCATGAATGCTGTCCGTGCGAGAATATCTGCTTCGCCTCTGCTGCTCAGTCCTCCCTCCGATCTGTCATCATTAAATAGCTACAACACGACGCTAGCTGGCACGCTCGACGGGTTTGGTCCTCTGACTAAATGCGTTGTGTGCCATCGCCCAGAGGGCCTATGGTTTACTACAGACATTAAATTAGCCTGGTCTACTAAGCGCAAGCTTAAAAAAGCATAACGAAAAAATCAGGATTGAGTGTCCATCGACAGGCATATGAAAACGACTGTACGTCGTACCAATCGATCCTAGCAAAGGCCAAGTCTAGCTTCTATAGAAGCATTGCTGACTCACACCATCTCCTCAACTGCTCCCAGACTAGCTCCTTACCTGATGATCCTTGTGATGATCTAGCCGATCGCTTCTCTCGATTCTTTGTGCAGAAGATTAACAAGGTCAGGGAGTCCATCTCTGCGATGAACACATCCCCACTAGAATGCTGTTCCCCGATTCATGACTGCAACTCAACGTCTACATTTAAGCATGTGGTACCGCAGAGCTTCGTGCTAGGTCCGGTCATTTTCACGGTTTATAGCCTCCCTCTTGCTGATGTGATTGCCAAGCATAATCTAGGCTTTCACTCCTATACGGATGACAGTCAGTGTTACATTTGGTTTGATCCTTCCCAGCCTTTGAGCTCCTCAAATTCTCTCAACTCACTTGCTGCATGTATTGATGACATCCGCACATGGATGGCAGCAAATTTTTGAAAACTAAACGATAATCAAACAAACTTAGTAGTTATGGGCGAACCAAGTGTGCTTCGGAAATTGGAAAGGCTGGCGCATTAAATCGGCACTGCCGGCGTATATCCCGTCAAATCTGCACGAAATGTAGGTGTCATGTTCCAAATTATCCTTTCGTTAGACGACCACGTCAGCTCCGCAATCAAGTATCTCACTTTCAGCTACATAACATTGCTAAAATGTGGGCTCGTTTAGATTGGGATACCACGTCTAAGTTGGTTCATGTATTTGTGACATTCCGTCTTGACTTCTGTAACTCACTGCTGGCTGGCCTAACGGAAAGTGCGATCAGGCGATTACAGATCGTGCAAAACTCCACAGCTAGGCTTGTCCGTCGTGAGCGTTGCAGGTGCCACATCACACCACTTCTCACCGACCTGCACTGGCTCCCATTCAAGCAACGGATCGACTTCAAGTTTCGTCGCTCACTTTTAGGTCACTTTATTCTTTGGCTCCAGCCTATCTCTCAGATCTACTCCACCACTAGGGCCAAGCATCGTACCACCCGCTATTTGGTATCCAACAGTCTACCAAGACTTCGTACAAACCTCAAATCCTTTGGAGACCGTGCATTTACTTCGTGGGTCACAAAGCCTATAACTTCCTTCCGACTCGTTTCCGACTCGTGTCAGAACATCCACTGACTTGACTACATTTTAAAAGAACTTAAAACACACCTATTTAGGACAGCATTGAGTGGGTCACTGTGATTCCTCCTTCATGTGCTTGTGCGTGCTGACACTGTGCATGCTGCCACTAACAACATTTGCATGCTGACCCTTTGCATGTCACGCCTAACCATGTTATTCATGTTGTTTATCAAGCATGATATTACTCACGATTCAATCGCGTTTCCCTTTGCAGCAAATGCAAAGCGCCTAGAAAGAGATTGAACTCTCTGAGGGTGCTCTATTAGGTGCATTATTATTGTTAATATAATTAGAAAGAATTAGATGCTCATATGCTATCTCAAGAGTTGGGTTTTCATACTTAAAAATAACGAAGTAATCGCCAACAACTTGGAGAAATATCCAACTATAGATTTCGGTAGTTTACTTTTGAAGGATTCTGTGCAGATGATGAACGATTCTCTAGAAAAACTCTTTGAAATTTCGATAAAGAAGGAGATGAGCTTAAGATAAGTAGAAGCCATTACAAAGATCTTAATGATTCTGACTTTGCTTAGCTAAAGAAAATTTCATCCTTCCAAATGAGAATATTAGTTAGTTCTCAAAGTTTGAAGAAACAACATCGCTCAACTCTAAAGAATTCGATTCCACGCTAAGTGGTGATAACCTTATAGAAATTTCTTGTAAGGAAAAGGAGAATTAGTTCAAAGAGAAGGAATATGAGCAGGCATGCACAGACTGTTTTGAATACTCTGAAGTTAAAGAATCTTGGTGAGTATCATGATATATTTAAAGTTAGATTTTTTCTACTAGCTGATGTATTTGAAAGGTTAATAAGCTTAATCCATTCTAAATATACTTTCGATCCAGCTCATTTTAAAACGACACCAACTACACCACATATGTCTTGAGTTGCTGGTCTAAAGTGTAGCCATAAAACACGCGATTTACTGACTGATGTTGAAGCGTATCAGTATTTAGAAATGGGTAATAGAGGAGGAATGACTCAAGTTTAAGAAAGACGTGTTAAAGCTAATAATGAATTTTGCTCTTATTATTATCCTAATAATTAAAATTCATGGCTATTGTACTTAGATGTCACCGCTCTTTATAGTCAAACAATGACTGAATATCTTCGAATTTACAAATTTAATAACTAATGCGGAAGTATCAAAGACAACTAAAGAAACTATTAAGAAAGTGAAACCTAACTCATTGAATGGCATGTCCTTAGAAGGTGACATCGAATGTCCTATTAAAAGCATGGACGATTCTCTGATGATCCACTACTACCCAAAAGACAGTAAGTAGAAACAAAAGAACATTGTGAATATCAGAGGAGTTTTGAAAAGGAAGATGATTGAGTTGACAAATCAATTTCAGATTTACTTACTTTCATAGGAGAAATATATAATTTTGTATCGTTATCAGTTTGTCTTAAATCGGGTTTTGAGTCAAAGAAGATTAACAATGAATTTTGATCAAGAAGATTAGTTAAAATGTTATATAAGGAATAACATTATGCTTAGAAATGCTTCTAATAATGATCTAAAAGGTTTCTTTAAGCCGTTTAAGAATGCCTCCGTCGGAAAAAATAATGGATAATGTTCAACGTGGGACTAGCATTAAATTATTTACAAAAGGCATTGATGATTAGTTTCTAGAGAAAGAAACAAGAAGCCTAGATATGTTGACTTTGGAATATTTATCAAAACTCTTGTAGCTGTAAAGATTTTTAAACCTAGAGGTAAACCTATTGAGCCAATCTATGCTGGTTTCGCTATATTAAATATTTCTGAACCACATGAGCAAAAATATTGAGGCAAAATATTGAAAGATCGATACGGAGAAAATATAAGACTTGCATATACATATACCAACTCATTAGTAATGCAAATATGTATTGAAAATGTGTATAAAGACTTTGATGAGCCCCTTCATTAATTGGACTTGCTATATATATAAAGACCGTGCCATATATATATAAATAAATAAACAAACAAATAAATAAATAAATAAATATATAAATATATATATATATATATGAGACTATAGTAAGTAAGAGATAACATTATCTGCGTTTAAAAGTAAACGTTACTGGTTAGATTGCGGTTGCCACAGTTATGCACATGATCATTGCAAGATCAGCTGTGAGAATCAATTTATAAGCACCACATGGAAATCATTAATTTCCTTGTATATTTAGTAGTTTTCTTTTATAATTCACTCTAATATTTTTGATTTATACGCTTTTTAATCTTATTATGGAGAGAGATTGAGATAGCAGCTAAGATTTGCAAGATTATTGCAAACTACAGCACCTAGCCAGTTCTAGATCAGTAGTTGGAAAATAAAAGGCTCGCTGAAATACCACCGAAATACATAGATCGCTGGGAAGTCCGGACTCGCTCCATACGATTCATAAACGCCTGCTTAAGCCATCTTTGTTTTTACCGATATGTACGTGACATAGCTCAGTGCGAGACCGAAGCTCAGAATCTCGTCAAATCTCGTTGAATCTCGTCAATGCCAGCAACTCTCAAGTTCCGACTGATTTGGAGGCGAACGCTAGGACTCGGATTGATAACAGTTTGGATGAACCTAGCGAGATTAGCAGTTACACCACCTGGGTTGCCGATCCGATTCTATCACTGTCCCCACTCATCAGCAGAGTTAGTGGCGTCAAGCCTGATAGATCGAACCTATCGTTAATGATGAGGTGTACGCAGCCTTGTGGAGCATCTTTACGGGCATGAGGTGGTGTCAGGTGACCGTGTCAGCTGGCAACGAGATAGGACACGTGCCAATCGCTGTAGTAGACACAACTCCAGCAGCACCTGGTCCTGTTTATTTAGAGTCACTTCTTACGACACAAGCTTCCAGATCTGTGCCGGGCGGACTCCGCCTGATTTAACAATTTTGTGGTATACTATAGAGCAGGGGTGTCCAACCTTTTTGCGTTGGGGGGGGGCCACATTTCAAAAATTTAAAAGGTCCGGGGGGGCACATGTAAATTGGCGTAGTTGACCGCATCAGAAAATAAGATCGTAATTTAGTATGACTATTACTATTATACTTAAAAAATAAATCGCAATACAATAGTATTTTCTTAGCATAATTATAATTAAAAATAAAAAATAATAAAAATGTAATCATGTATCCTGAAAAATAATTCGATAGATATTATGGCCAATCTTTTACTTTTGGATTTTATTTTAATAACATGAAGAATGAAACTTATAAAACTTCGCAAAATTACATGACATGGGCTCACATAATGTTATTGTCTTCTGATTAATTAAATGCCACAGGTATTCAATGTCTTCTGCACTGCAGGCATCAATGAGATATTTGGCATGGTTTCTGTTTGCATAAAAAGTCGACATCTCCTGCAACAGTGGATGTGGCAATTCTAAGGATTCCTGATAAATGTTCATCTGTGAGAACGGATCGAGTCTTTGTTTTCACATTTTTTCAGTCTGGAAAAAAGCTGTTCACAGCAATACGTGCTGCCTAAAAGTGCAATATACCTGCGAGCATGTTTGGCTAGGTTAGAAAAAGGCTCTGATGAAACATGCTGCTTGTAAAAGGTGACAAGGTCATGCTGATCATAAACAGTTTTAAATTGCTGTCATTATGAATGTCGATTAGTTCGAGTTGAAATTCATCAGGTGCATCAGAGGGATCGATATTAAATGGATTACTAATCATGTTCATGTCATCCGCATGTTGTTGGAAATCCTGAAACCTCTCTTCGAATTCATCAACAAGTTTGCTAACAAGAGTGAAGTACTTCATATGAGCTAGCGTTTCAGGCGATCTTGTTGCTAATGTTGTGAAATGTAACAGTTTCTTCTGATCTAAGTGTTTCCGGAAAAGTTTCAGCTTTTGCATAAATGCGACAACACACTCATACATTTTATGGACAAGTTTATCCTTACCTTGGAGTTTGAAATTAAGATCTGCAAGATGTTTGGTCATGTCCACCAAAAAAGCCAAGTCATTCAACCACTGCTGGTCGTCGAGGAAGCCGACATCTTTTCCCTTTTCTGTCATAAATGTTTTATTTCGTCCCAAAGTGACCAAAACCTGGCTAACGTGTTTGCCCTACTTAGCCAACGGACTTGGCAGAAATAAATAACATCACAATTATCTGTACCCAACTCTTCAAGGAAAGCCTGAAATTGTCTGTGGTTTAGCGCACGAGACCTTATCACATTGACTGTTGAAACTACATTGTCCATTACATGTTGCATGCTCAAGACCTTTGCACATAGCTGTTCTTGGTGGATGATGCAGTGATGACTGACAATTTTGTGAGGTACTAATTTTACCATTAAAGATACAAATCCATTGTGTCTACCTGTCAATGAAGGGGCTCCGTCTGTGGTTAAACTAATCAATTTAGTTTCAGGAAGATTAAATTTTGTGAGGACCCTCTTGACCTGATCCAAAATAGCCCTCCCCGTTGTAGTGCCTTTCATTGAACATATATCCAACAGTCCTTCGATAATGACAAACTTTCCTGTTACTCCGCGTACAAACACCGACAGTTGAGCCGTATCGCTATTGTCCGTGCTTTCTTCGAGCGCAAGAGAATAAAATTCGCATTCAGCATGTCTTTTAGTGAGACTTTCTTCTATGTTGGATGCGAGCTCGTCAACTCTTCTCGCAACCGTTTGATGAGAAAGACTGACTTTCTCTACTTACGACTTCTTTTCTGGACAGACCACACCAGTAAACAGCCTCAGGCATTCCTTAACAAACTCACCATCGGAAAATGCTTTCCCCCGCTTAGCTATAGCTTCAGCTATTAAAAAACTTACTTCGGTTGAAGCCTCAGACTTGTTGCTGACTGCTGTAAACAATGACTGCTGTCCGATGACGCTCTGTTTCAACGAGTTCACGCGATCAATTCGAAGTTGACCAGTCAGGCTGTTGTACCTATCGCCATGCTTTGTTGAAAAATGTCGCTTAGCATTGTACTTCTTTGCCACGGCACTTGTTTCTTGGCATATTAGGTACATTATCCTACCAAAGCGTTCCATTACAAAATAGTCTACAGTCCAAGATGCTTTGAAAATTCTTCCTTCTGCGTCAATTTTTTGTTTTTTGCTAGTGTTCACATTCGCCGCTAGTTTTCTCTGTGAAATAAAAAACAGATCAGTTACGAATTGATTAATTTATATTTTATCACAGCAATATCTTAGTATTAGTATGTAAGTTGAGCAATACGCGTTTTTTGAAAAACCTACCTGACTGATTCCAGTTCGTGCAGATGCAACTGAGAAACGGCTCTTTTTTCTATCCACAGTGTGAAACAGTTAATTCCGCTTGCGGAAGCGTTATAAATGTGATCGTAATGGCGCCGCTGTAGCACAAATATATAACCCCTTCATGCCAAAATGTTCACATGAAGGCTCGCAAAATAAATCGATAAGTGGTGAGTAATCGAAATATCTCCTTACATGACTGATTACATCTTGAATGGTGTCATCTCTATCCATTTTCTACGTAAAAACGAAAAAGGTAGCGAACTGAAAGCAACAAAGCAACCTCCACAGTACATTCCGCCATAGTACAATGCTCCACAGTACAATCCTCCACAGTAAAACCCCCTATCACAGTAACAGGGATCTTGACCACAAGAGCTACTAATATAAGGTTCTAAAATGTAGTCATAATTGGTTGCTTCTATAGCAAGCAAACCTTATATTTTAAGTTGCTCCTCCTAAGTTGGTTCATGCAGTTTAGACATCTTGTCTTGATTTCTGTAAATGACTGCTGGTCTACAGGCGTATGCAATCATGCACTTACAGCTGGTGCGAAATTCTGCAGCAAGGCTTGGTGAGCCGCGATGACACACTAGGTAAGGCGGTTGCTTTCACGACCTCGGTTCCGAGGTCGTGGGTTCGATTCACGAGGTGGGCGATCCTGTATTGCCACTGTAAGTGGTGGCGATAGCCGCAAAGGCTCTTCTGTCGGTATAGAAAAAGAGGCTGTTTTTTACAGCTAGGGTTTATTTATTTATTTAAATCTTACGTATCCCAGTGCTAAACGTGGGCGCCGGCCGCGTACATTTATTGTCTCCACTCGGACTCAAATCTCCCTCAGTCGGCATCTCATGCGTAGCGACACGGAGCCGGCGCCTGCCCGGCCGCCGCCGCGGCGCCCGAAGGCCCGGGCGGAAGCTCGCCAGTCGCGCTTCCACCCGCCGTACTTCCGCTCGCCATACTTGCGCACATCCTGGCGTACTCGCTCAGGACGGCCGCGTGCTCGGCGCGCAGCCTGGCGTTTTCGTACTTGGCGGCTTCGTGGCGGACGTACTCATGAGCCTCGCGAAGCTTCTTCTCATCGCGGCAGCGCTTGGCCGACGCGTTATTTTTGTCCCGCCTTGCATAGTACTTAGCGTCTTTTTCACTCTCCAGAGTGATTCGCTTGGCGCTTCTTTTCCTCGGCAGCGACTGGGAAGACGCTGTGGCCGCCTCTACTGCTGTCGTCTCTTCTAGCTGCCCTTCAGCCCTGTGGGCCCCCTGAACGGCTTCAAATGCAAGGCACGACGCTCATGAATTCGCAAAGCCCCAGGGTTAGAGGTCCGCCGAAGCGATGATGTCGCGAGTTTGCAGGCATTGGCGGCGGTCGGTGGCGGTTGCTTCTTTTTTACCTCCTCTTACGAGTGCCAGAGCTGCAACGCCACCGCCGACCACGCCCTGCGGCTGAGACGGCTGCTGCCCACCAATCGGATTCGACGCAGCACCATTGCCGCCGCTGCTGCTGCGATAGCTTCCGCCTCCGACGCAGCGGTCACCTGCAGCGGTTTCATAGACTGAGGTCGCCCAGTGTCCACGGTTGACAGGTCGAGCAACGGCGAGGCAAGCAAGCAGCGGCCCGAAGCAGCCTGAAGCAGCCCCACCTCCGTCCGGCGGGCAACATGTGGCTAGAAAGAATTGCTTAAGGGCGGTAGGGTGAAATCAAAACTTGAACTCACACTGGCATACAGTTCATCGGTATTCCGCCTCAAGAGAAATCAATCTCTATCCTCGCGCTTACTTAGCAGATGCAGCGCTAGCCAAGAAAGACACAGCCGGCTGATTCAGCAGCCTCGAACTCGCCTTTCCGACCTCGACCTACAACCTCGCCTTCGCGACCGCGATCTCGACTTTAAATACCAAAGAAACCGCCGGGCGATGGCTTGCAGCCGCCAACAATTCCGTGCACCGGGACTCGAACGAGCGACCAGCGTCGTCCGGTGCTAGCTCCTTACGACCAATCGGTGACGACAAGCATCAGGCAACGTGGTCGGCGACGGTACTATTCGTTTACGATAATACTGCTATAAACAATAATAAAGATAATATGGCGTCCGTGTGGGAAACTTGAGAGAGCTAATTTCTGTCTAGGCACAACGTACGACGTGCTGGTACCGCGAAGTCACCGTCTGCAACCGCCCAGGGAACGAACTTCACAGCTGTACTTTCAGTTGTACCTTTGCTTTGATCCCTCCAAGCCCACCAGTACGTCAAATTCTCTCAATTCTTTTGCTGCATGTATTGATGACATCCGCACATGGATGGCAGCAGATTTAGTTTAATTAAATGATGATAAAACCAACTTAACAGTTAAGAGAAAACCAAGTGCGATTCAGAAATTGGAAAGGCTAACGCTCAAAATCCGCCCTGGCAGCATATCTCTTTTTGAATCTTCATGAAATCTAGGAGTCGTGCTCCAAAGTGACCTTTCGTTAGCCAACCACATCAGGTCCACAATCAAGTCTGCCTACTTTCAGCTACATAACATGCTATAATTCGGGCTCGTTTAGACAGGGATACCATATCCAAGTTGGTCCGTGCATCTGTGACATCCCGTATGAACTTCTGCAACTCATTGCTTGCTGACCTACCGGCATGTGCAATCAGGCGCTTACAGCTGTTGAAAAGATCTGCTGCTAGGCTTGTCTGTCGTGAGCGTCGAAGTTACCACATCAAACCACTTCTCGCCGACCTGCACTGGCTACGAGTCATGCAACGGATCGACCCGATATATACATACATACATACATATATATATATATATATATATATATATATATATACATGCATATATATATATGTATATATACATACATATATATATATATATACATATATATATGTATATATATATAAACGGACCCTGTGCTTGATAATCTATTGCGTATCACTTTGCAGCAAATGTAAAGCGCCTAGAAAGAGATTAAGTTCTCTGAGGGCGCTTTATCAAGTGCAATATTATTATTATTATTATTATAACGAATGAGCGAAGCTCAGACAGACGCGATGAGCGAGAGGCGGCGGAGCTGGGCAGCCGACGACGACAGAGCTGCCGGGTGGCCGAGCTCGGCTCGAATTGTTTGCAGGCGGCAGGGTAAGAGACCCGGGCTCGGAAGTACTGAATACAGGTAATTGCAACAATCTAGACGTGACGTCGCAAACAAACATGAGCGAACTGACCTTTCAGCTGTTATCTTAACACCTATGCAGGTAGCTACTAAGATTCGGAAGAAAACAATAAATACGTGATCAAAAACAATAGAAAGTACAGCATCAAAAACAATAAAAAGTACAGCATCAAAAACTGACACACGGAGAAGCCGAAAGCAAGCGATACATTGCTGCCTACTTCTTTACGCAGCATATTTGCCAGCAGAGGGCGCAGCGCTTCACAGGTCAGTTAGCCGCAGCTCGGTAGCTTCCAACTTTCAACGCTTAAAGGTATGTGCGAGCTAAAATCAATTCCTAGTTGAGTGGCTCTGCATTAAACTACCGGCTGCGTGCTCAATGCTCTTAAATCCAAGTGATCTCTCCAGCTTGCTTAGCATTCAAAGCAAGCAGTATAGAACAGCCGCCGGAGTTCGAGGAAACTGCCACCCTGGTATGCCAGGCAGTCTGACCTTTGCCCTTAAGGCTCGAGCTGGAGCAAGCAACTAGCGAGGGCCTGAATCCACCATTAAGGCGAGAGCAGAACTTTGACCTTGGAGGCAGTCAATCATAACGTGCCGGCCGCCCAGCTAAGGGCGGAGGCCCAACCGCTTCGCATTCGGGCTCTCAAACTGTCGAGTGAAAGGCCAGCGACCGTTACGTAACGTGCAGGCAACGGCAGCCCTGCTGGCCCGAAGTGCATGCAGGCAGGCACATGCGGGTACCTTTGCGCGCAGTCGCGTTCGGCACAACCCAGGTAGACATACCGGCAGATATATAGGTATATGCACAGGTATATGCACACGTTGATGCATATGCACATAGGTAGATGCTCAGATAGATGCACAGGTAGTTGCTAGCGAGCAAGCGTACGGCTGCTCAAGCCAAGCTAAACACACGCTGGGCTGGGTCTCGTTTGAAGAGGGGTGCTGAACGTGAAGCAAATTCTGCCAGGATAGACTTGTTTGTCCTCCAACAAAGGAAAGACCAAAGGTCAAACACCAGAAAGGTCGATTCAAACCGACGATAGCCTCGAGCGATGAGGCAGTCACCTTCGAAGACCAAGGTCGCGGGTTCGAGTCCTAGGGCATTCGATAAGCACCAGCTTAGAGATTGTGCTCCTTAAGGGCACTGTGCAGGAACGAATGAGCATCCCCGTAAAAACATTGTTCAATCGCTTCGTAGAGCGCTTATGCTAGAAGTTTTGAGAAGAAGCTGCACGTCACGCGGCGGCAGTACGAGTACCGACATTGAGATTCCAGCAAGCTTCGCCACATCATCTTTTCAGGAGCTGCTGGTCGGAGACTGTCTGCGTCACGGCAAAGGAACGGTCATGTGCACTGCACTCTCAACTAGCGTAACGTCAGGTTGAGCAGAAAAGGGTAGCTGTTAAAAATTTAGCTGGAGAGCAGAGGAAGCGATTGTCTAGGATCGGCACCGACTGAGCGGCCGCATTCGAATAGCGGCAGATGAGCCGTAAAGGCTGCCACGGCCACCATGGCCTGGGGGGTAAAAAGGATCGCTCACTGCAGCGACTAGCTACACCGCTACTACCTCTTCGCGACCTAGGTCGTACAGTACAAGCACCTTGGGCTAAGGCAGATATAGGTATCTAATCCAAATATATCAAGATCATAGGTAGTCATATTATATTACAAGGTAAATTTTTAGATTTATTCCTTAACGAGGACTTTGGCTCGTGACTAACAAGTGCCTCCAATACTAGTGGGGACAAATTTACACTTATCTATCTCTCTTCAAGAACTATATTCGTTTTGGGCACTGACAGGTATTCCGTCGGACCGTTGGTGAGCGCGGAACCGCTGCTAGGGGTCATAAACAGAACGACCAACCCGCCAGACGCAGAGTTCTCTCGATATACCGTATCGCTTAATAATCTCGAAGTTGCCTAATAAAAGTTGACTGATTCTCTTTGAACATCTATGGACAGCACGTGAGAACCTTCCAACCCCCGCCGGCAGGGAACCCCCCCTCGCCTGCGGCATGGACCCCCCAGCCACAGGAAGTCCCCCCCCCCGCCGCCCCCGCCACCGCCAGAAGGGAACGTCACCAAGAGAAGGTCCAGGGGCAAGAAAAACTATGGCTGCAGCTATTAAGGGAAGACTTTACTAAGCCACCTAAAGGCTCTTTTAGTTTCCGAGTAATCTCAGGAGTCAGCTTCAGTGAATTGTATTGCTGGGGCTACACCTTCCCTACACTTGGCTTTGCCTCCTATGCTTCGAGCTCCAGCAATCAAGCGCGACGCCTCGTGAGTTCATAGGAACGGAGGAGCCGCCTTCGAACGCTATGCGCGCTTGCTGCTAGCTAGTACGATTTAGCAGCACATCAATAGCGCGGGAATGGGCACGCCCGATCGCTTTCCCTGTCGATCGGCCATGCTACTCACCATTTCCCTCCTGGTTCCTAGCTGTTTCTTCGCCGTTCTCCATTCCGATCAGAATTTTGATCTTAGATGGCGTCGCTCACCAGCGGATAATTGACGATCTATACGGAGAGTTAGCCGCCTCGCCACCCAGGTTGCCCTTCGTGACTAAGAATAGCAAAACCTGATTCGCTGTAAGCCTCGCCAAATGTGCGCCGGAACTCAGGTTGTGCTTTCTCGGGCCCACCTAACTTCTCAATCTTAGGCGCGGAAGTAATGTAATTTATAACAAAATTTTGACGTCCCAATTCAGACGGCTTCAAACTAAGGGATCAGTGTACATCCATACGTGACATGTGCACTGTAACTGTGGCATCTAACGTGTATCTATGTTTGAACGTGACAGTCCGGCAACTCGGCGCCATGTACATATGAAATAAAATCTTAGCAAACTTGTGCGTGCATTATGTAAAGATCGCCTGCTACGCTGAGGCGGATATTTTTGGCAACGGAGTTTTTTGAGCTCCGTTTCATGCCGCTCGTTGTACAGTGGATCGACAACATTACATTAGCTTTACCCATTGCAGCGGAATTAATACGTCGTATATCTATTATCATCTATAGACATTCGCCACGCTCACGGAGTAATAGGTATTGTTAAGAGGTCGTTGAAGGCACGGAACTATTGATCGCATGCTAAAAAAAGCAAGAAGCGAGTGGAAATGTAAAGACTATTTCGCTGCAGGGAACTCCAAACAAATGCAGGACGTCAAAGTTTGCTGTTCTCGTACACAAATTAATTGTAATATTAATAACACGTTTGGATAATGTCCTCAGAGGATTCAATCTCTTTCTTGGCACTTTACATTTGCAAGAACGAAAGCGCGATCGAATGTTTCGTGGTGGCATGCTCGGTTATAAAAAGCATAGCCCACTTCAAGGTCGCATGCACAAATTGAGCACGCAAATGTGGATCGTAGAAGGACGCACGATTTCAGCACGTATAGGCACACAAAGGACGAATCACATTGACCCAATAAATGCCGATATAAGTTGATGCTTTTTTAGCTTCTTTCTTAATGTCATCAAGTCAAAGGTGATAGGTGGTGACGCCACTCGGAAATGAGTTCCAGGATTTGGAAGCGTGCGAACTAGAGCAACAGTCTTGTATAGATTGGAGACTCGTAGGAGGTATAGGTAAACTATCTGATTCCGAAAAGCGTCAGTACGATGCTTTGCAGTATGGCGGGGAAGCAGCCATAGGCAGTCTGCAGCCAAAGTATAAGTGGACCTAGGAGTGAGTAACACAACCTCCAAGTTAAAGCACTGCTTGACAGAGATCCGGTGCAGGTCAGTGAGAAATGGTGTGATGTAGTAACTGTGACGCTCACGACATACAAGCCTAGTTGCAGAGTTGTTCACAAACTGTGAGCACCCGATCGCACATGACGCCGGTTGACTATCAAGCAATTGAGTTGCAGAAGTCGAAGCAGGATGGCATAAATGCACGGATCAATTCGCCAAAGTAGTCCGGCCTGAGCATTCTGAAATTTGAGTAATGTTGTGTTGCTGAAAGTAGGCACTTGCCTGTCAGGCTGATGTGTTTGTCTAATGAAAGGTACCTTTGAAAAGGACACCTAGACTTTGTGTAGATTTAACAGGAGACATCCTAGTAGAACCAATTTTGAGCAGTAGATTTTCTAATTCTGATCACACTATATTAAGCTATTGCTATTAGGTGCATGCTTACCTTGTGCACGTCACCCACAACCACGTTATATCATTTGTCGTTGAGCATGCTAACAGTAACCATTCGATCCATGTGCGGATGTCATACACAGATGCAGCTAGGGAGGTGTGAGAATTTCGACGTGTATGACGGCTGGCAGCTATCAAAGAAAAGGTAAAACTGATGTTACCTGTCCATAACTAAAAGCATATGTTCTACCTGGTGATCACATCGGCAATAGGAAGAGTAAAAAGCGTGAAATAAAGTGAGATTAAGCACGAAGCCCTGAGGTACTCGATGCGTCAGAAGTTCCTCGAGCGACCGTTGTCCGTTCATATCCATACTCTGAAGTCTCCCACTGAGATGTGACCTCAGTTAACGTAATGCGGTGCCGGCGATGCCCGGGCGAGATGAGAGGCGATCAAGAAGAACTTGGTGATCAATAGTATCAAAAGCATCTGACAGATCGAGAAAAGCAAGCAGAGATGCTCTACCCAAGTCTGCATTCCTAGGAAGTTGTTTATGCACCCGAAGCAATGGCGACTCTGCGGAGTGATTAGCTCACAGCCAAAGCAGCTTTCGGTACGCATTCGGTAGCTAACAGACTTCGTTTCACGCAACGAAGAGAAAGTGGGAAGCATAGCAGAGTCAGGAGAGCAGTTGAGGTAGTGAGTAGCATTGAAGTAGCAGCTCGGGACCACGTGAAAGGATGTGAAATAGTCGGTAGCAGGAGAGTAGTTGTCGTTGCGTGAGAGTGGTGGAAGCAAGTTCCACAGTCTAGGACCTGCAGAGCTTTATTGAAGGTAGAAGCACGATAAGAAAGACTTGAGTGGTATCAACAACCACAGGATTAAGTCAACACTAGCCCAGGTGCTGCGTACCTGTGATCTGTACTAGCTAGCACGAGTAGATATTAATCTGCGGTTGAAAGTTTGGCTATGGAAAGGTCAACACTAAAGAGCACACCTACTTCCTATACTGACAGCAAAGATAAACAAGAAATTAGATAGTTAATTGAAGAAGGTCCACTCAAGCGGGCATATATTAAAGCATGTTTCATGACGGTTCGCCTTAGTCAAATAATTAAAACTATGACAAAGCAGTCGTATTAAAAAACTAAGAGATCTAAATCTCGTTCATGACACTTCAGAGACAGAGACAATCCAAAATGCAGATGTCGACAATCAACCATCTCCTGAACCGCTACCAGGTTAGCTCCTTACCTAATGATCCATGTGATGATCTAGCTGATCGTTTCTCAAGCTTCTTTGTACAGAAGATAAACAAGATCAGGGAGTCCATCCCTAAGATGGTAGCATCCCTCCTTGAATGGCGTCCCTCAACTCCGTGCAGCACTTCAATGTCTATATTCAAGAAGGTCACTAGTGACCTCGTCCTGAAGTTCATATCTATATCAAAGAAGACAGCTAGTCCTCGGGACCAGATGACTAAGCACTTCTACTACGATGCATTGATCTGCCGGTTTCGTGCACAACAAGCATCATAAATGCATAAATTAGTGGATGACTAACTTCATAAATGCATAATAATGCATTCGTATAACAACCTAAGACAGGGCTCGGCAAACTTTTGAGACGGAAGAGCCGAAAGTTACAGTTTCCAAATGTTCTCAGTTTCTAAAGAGCCACTAACATTTTTATTTCAACATAATGGTATTTGATTAGGGTTCAGCATATAAATTTGAATTTGAATAAAAATAAATACTTTTAAATATTAGGAATATTTATTCATGTAATAACATACACATTTTTAGATCAAAACATATTGAAGTATTTTTGCTAGCTCTGCTAGAATAATAAAATTAGTAATCAAATAATACGACTATAATTATTGAATAATATATATTTACAATAGTTACATCAATGGGAGCATTGGCCTTGCATGCCTTTTGAAAGTTTGGTTAAATCTGGCTCATAACTCGTTGTTTTCAGTTTCATGCACACTTCTAGATTTGTGTTTGTTAGTTGGCTTCCTATTTTACTTTTTATTATATTCATGCAAGAGAACGCTTGCTCGCACCAATATGTTGACCCGAAGATCGTCAGCAATCTAAATGCCAACTTCTTCACCTCACTGTAGCATTCTGGAAAACTATTCCATGCGTCAAATATGAGTGCCTCAACTGGCGGCATTTCTTTTAAAGCTGTCCACTTGTGCAGCGTAACGTGCATGCTTTTCTGGACCTCCAACTCTTCTAAGTTGCTCTTCAGTTCTGTGAACTTACCACTCCACAAATGCTCGGTTTTCAAATCCAGCAATTGCATTTGAAGCGAATCAGCATAAATTCCAAATGGCTTAATGTTGATCTCATTTGTATTCGTGTTGAGAGGCTTTACTATGAACGCCAGATTACTTGCGTTTGTTTTGAATTGCTCAAATCTCTCGGCGAATCCACCCTTCATTTTGTTTATAGTAATGCTGAAGTAATTCGTGCCAACAGTTGCAATAGTTTTATGGCGATGTTGCTTCAGATTTTCGAAATGAAGTAATTTACCGCTCTCCATATCATCGGCAAGAATAAATAAATTATCTTCGAAACAAACCACTTCTTCAAGCAAGACATAGGCTGGGGTTCCCTTTCCTTGCAGTTTTTCGTTTAGCTCATTTAATTTCTTTGTGATATCCACAATAAAGTTAAATTTTTACCTCCATTTGTCTTCTTTCAATTCGGGATGGATAATGCCTTTTGCAGTGAAGAATGTTTTTATTTAACTCAAGCAAGAAGCAAAACGTTTCAATACGTTACCCCTGGAAAGCCATCGCACTTTATATTGCAGAAGTAGGTCAGAATACTGGCTTTCTATTTCTTCAAGAAATTCCTTAAACTGGCGACGGTAGAGTGCTTTGGCCAAAACGCTGTTAATGACCCTAATAACCAAGTTCATGACCTCAACCATAATGGTCGGAAATTTTTTGGCACAAAGCCCCTCTTGATGAATTATGCAGTGAAACGTGAAGATTTCGTGGTTTAGTTTTTGCCGGAGAATCATTGTTACCCCTTTCTCTATTCCTGTCATACTTCTGGCTCCATCAGTTGCTATGGAAACTATTTTAAATATATAGATTACATAATCTTCCAGGCATATTTGCACACCGTTTGCTTATATCTTCTTCATGAGTTTGCTCTCAGAACAGCAGCAATCCTTGAAGTTCTTCTTTTGGACCTTGGGACGACATATACCTGACGAAAAGAATAGCTTGTGCCGTGTCTTATATTTTGCAGGACTCGTCCATAGCGAGTGGTAAAGCAGAAGCCAGCTGAATGTCTTCCACTTGCAAGTGTTTTACATTTGAAGACATTTTAGCAGTTCTATCTTGTACTGCTTTAGCAGATAATAGCAAATCTTTGATGTTTTTCACGATTTTGGTTTTGTTTTGGAGATGACGAAACAGTTCTTCAGCTCCACGTATGAAACAATCTTTGACGTATTCACCATCTGTGAATGGTTTCCCTCTTTTTGCAATTTGAAATGATATTGCGAAGCTTTCCAGATTTACATTATTTGAAGGTTGCGTCTAGTTAATTACCATATAACTCGATTGTTTTTTTGTTTTTGAAGCTCTTTAACAGCTTTTTTCCATGCGTCACTGGTTGGATATTTAGCAGCAAACTGGGTATGTTTTGTAGTGAAGTGTCTCTCCAAATTTGACTTCTTATTGTGTGCAAGTTTTTCTTGGCAAATGAAACAAGTCGGAAGGCCATCTGTGTTGCATATAAACGCAAACGACTCCGTCCAATGGTGATTAAATTCTCGATTTTCTTCTTCAGTTCGTCTCGTCTTTTTATCAGATGCCATTCTGGTGGCAGAGCTGAAGTAAAGATTTAAAAAAAAATTCTTTAGCTAATTAAAACGGCGTTAATCAACTGTTAATTAAATAGGTAATTTTGTTAATTGCTAATCTTAAAAAAGTTGACTTCTTAAACGTTAAATCGTATGAACAAGTAGTTTACCTTCGGACAAGTTTTTTTTTTAAATTATCCATAGAAGTATTTTCCTTTTTATACCATGTTTACTTCGCGTCACTGTAACAAAGTAAAGAGGAATACGAAATTAATAAAATGCTGTAACTTTAGGTGTTCTAAGGTAGAACAACATGAATGTCCGGTTGTACAAAAAAGGGTATTTTCAGAAACTTTCACGTCTACAATAATTTTACATTATGAATATTCAAAACAGACCATATATTTAGAAAGCTCAATACATATAGTTCATATTAATATATAATACGTATCATGCCAACACGAAACGAACGGAATATATAGTACGGTATAACTATGAAAGTTTTTACTTGTTGATCGAAAAAACTCGGACTGCGACCGTTGACGACACAGTGCACTAATAGCTAAGCAAACAGAACTGTCTTGCCACATTTAAAAAATGCTACTCTCTTGAATTTGCGCATGTATATACCACATTGCAAAAAACCTACTTAAATTGAAACCTTCCGAAGGTAAGGTCGTCCGAAGGTACACCACTTGCCCTTACATACCTTTGAGAAGATAATTCGCTTCTAAATCGTCTTCTTCTTGAAATAACGAAAAAGTTGTTGTTTCTGGCAAGCGATTAAATTAACACACATGGAACCGTGCTCCGAGGAAGACTTACTGAAGACTGAACACTACCGTCCGCTGGGTCGCTGGCTGGGTGGTAGTAGTGACTAGTGACGGCGGCAGTCGGCAGTTCGGCATTGGCAAGCTTGGAACCGTCACCACGGGGCTTGCCACAGCACGGCTGTGGGGCTGGGCCTGGTGCCCAATCGGCTGTCAGCTGTATATTCTCGTATATATCCGTATGTTCTCTACTCTATCTATTCTCACTGTTCTCTGTTGAGTGTTTATATCCTGTTTAAAGTTTGTTTGCAGTATATTATTTTTTATGAGTTTTGAAAGTAAAATAATATAATTATCAATATTTGCGCATAGAACTGGAGAGCCGCATCTTGACATCGAAAGAGCCCCGAGTGGCTCGCGAGCCGCAGGTTGCCGAGCCCTGGTAGTCTCTTGGAATTGTCCACAAATAAATTTCTATCTCTTAGGTCCTAAGAGATAGAAAATTATTTGTGGACACTTCAAAAAGTCAAGAGACCAATAAGCAGTTATAAAATGCACAATTTCAGTACACGTAGACATGCAAAGAGGGCAACTGTCTGGCACGGAACAGAGTCTGTGTAATTTGGAACGGAGCAGCGTTTGTAAGAAACAGAATAGCTTCTAGCATCTACTTACACGTCATTTTGTCTGGCTACTTCTTTTAATTAATC
This sequence comes from Cristatella mucedo, assembly GCA_009760855.2. NCBI lineage: Eukaryota > Metazoa > Bryozoa > Phylactolaemata > Cristatellidae > Cristatella > Cristatella mucedo. The sequence goes on from WPIO01000165.1 coordinate 577,805, forward strand.
GAATCTCTAGTTGATCCAATTAATGGATGCATTTATGCATACTGATTTTAGGAATTTAACTTATTTTTTCAAATTAATGGATGCTCTAGTGGACATATGTTTGCATGAGATGCTAATGCAGACTCTTCTCTGAGTAAAGGCTCTCTTGTCATGTTAGAGATTGTAGGTCTATGGATGGTGGCAAAAGCGTACCCGTAATGCCTAAACCTAAGGATAGAAAGGATCTTAATGACACTTTTGTTGTTTTTGAGAATATGAAAAGATGTACAATGTTCAATATGTGGCTTATGCAGATTTTAAGTGTTTGCCAGATTATATTAGAGACTGTTCTAAGAATGTCCACGCGCATCAAAAAGAAGCGTATAAAAAACATATAGCATGTTTAGAATTTTATGTTATAGTTGATCATATATCACATTTGTATTGCTGCAATTAAATTAGAGTTGCTAACAGCGTAAAGAAACTCATTACTAGTTTACTAAGATATGTTTTTTAATGACAATAATTATGATGCACTTGATAATGTGTCCTCAGGTAACTCAATCTCTTTCTAGGTGCTTCGCATTCGCTGCAAGGGAAACACAATCGAATGGTGAGAGGTAGCATGCTTGATATACAACATGAATGACATAGTTAGGGATAACATGCATCGGGTCAGCATTCAAATGTGCTTAGTGGCAGCATGCATAGTGTCACCACGCATAGTGTAAGCACGTCCAGGACAAAAGTCGGGAGTGATTTTCAGGCTGTGGGAGCATACGAACTGAATGCACGGTTTCCACAGAATTCGAGGTTTGTAGGAGGTATTTGTAAACAGATTCCGCAAGTAGGGTGAAATGATGCTTGGCCTGATGAGGGAGTAGATCTTAAAGATAGACTGGAGCCGAAGAAAGAAAATACTTGAAAGTGAGCGGCAAAACCTTTAAGTAGATCCGTTGCTTGAATGGTAGCCAGTGTAAGTCGGCGAGAAGTGGTGTTATGTGTCGACTGCGACGCTTACGACCGACCAGCCTAGCTGCAGAGCTTTTCACTAGCTGTAATCGCCTGATTGCTCATGCCGGTAGGCCAGCAAGCAGTGAGTTACAGAAGTCAAGACAGGATGTCACAAATACATGAACCAACTTAGACGTGGTATCCCTATCTAAACGAGCCCAAATTTTTGCAATGTTATGTAGCTGAAAGTAGGCATACCTGATTGCCGAGCTGATGTGGTCGTCTAACGAAAGAATAATTTGGAACATGACACCTACATTTCGTGCAGATTCAACGGGATATACGCTGGCAGAGCCGATTTTATGCTCCAGCCTTTCCAATTTCCGAATCACACATGGTTTGCCCATAACTAGCAAGTTAAATTTAGCATCATTTAATTTAAGAAAGTTTGCTGCCCTCCATGTCCGAATGTCATCAATACAAGCAGCAAGAGAGTTGAGAGACTTGGACTGGGTCGAAGGCTAGGGGATCAAAGCAAAGGTAAAACGGAGTTTCATTCGCATAGAAGTGAAAGCCTAGATTGTGTTTGGCAATCGCATTTGCAAGAGGGAGAGTATAAACCGTGAAAAGAACCGGACCTAGCACGAAGCCCTGAATTACCCCATATTTCGGGGGTGCCTCGGATGATCTTTGTCAATTCACATCAATACTCTTGAGTCTCCCTCTGAAGAAGGACCTGAACCACTGCAGAGCAATGCCAGTGATGCCCAGGCGAGGTGAGAGGCGCTCTAGAAGAACTTTGTGATCGATAAAATCAAAGGCTGCCGAAAGATCAAGCAAAACAAGCAGAGCAATCGACCTATATCTGCATTACTAAGTAGGTCGTTGTACATTCAAGCAATGCTAACTTTGTGGAGCGATTAGCTCTAAAGCCAGACTGGAACTTACTAACAAGGTTTGAAGTTACAATATGTGAGTTCAGCTGGTCCGCCACGACCCGTTCCAGTGTCTTTGATAAGAATAGTAGAAGGGAGACTGAGAGGTAGTTGCTCAAGTTCTCTTGGTCAAGTGTCGCTTTCTTGAGAAGTGGCCTGACTACAGCTTTTTCGAAAGGTGCTGGGACATCATCCGAGGTTAATGACATATTATTGATTTTTTGTGTGCATAGCTGCCGATGATCAATGCAATGTTGGAGAAGGACAGTGGGAATAGGGTCCAGAGGACTTGCTGTCTTCTTTGATTGGGATATGAACTTCAGGACGAGATCACTACTGACTTGCTTGAATGTAGACGTTGAGGTGCCGCCAGGAATCGGGGAACAGCATTATAGGGGGGATGTTGTCATCGCAGGGATTGATTCCCTGACCTTGTCTATCTTCTGCACAAAGAATCGAGAGAAGCGATTGGTCAGATCATTACAAGGATCATCGGGTAAGGAGCTAATCTGGGAGCAGTTGAGGAGATGGTTGATCGTCGACATCAGCGTTTTTGGATTGTGCATCTGTGATTCAGCAATGCTTCTATAGAAGCTAGACTTGGCCTTTGCTAGGATCGATTGGTACGACGTACAGTCGTTTTCATATGCCTGTCGATGGACACTCAATCCTGATTTTTTTGCTATGCTTTTTTAAGCTTGCGCTTAGTAGACCAGGCTAATTTAATGTCTGTAGTAAACCATAGGCCCTCTGGGCGATGGCACACAACGCATTTAGTCAGAGGACCAAACCCGTCGAGCGTGCCAGCTAGCGTCGTGTTGTAGCTATTTAATGATGACAGATCGGAGGGAGGACTGAGCAGCAGAGGCGAAGCAGATATTCTCGCACGGACAGCATTCATGGCGAGGGTCTTGAGGTTTCGCGATTCACACGTTATTTTAGAGGAGGAGGTGGGCACACACTGTAGATTGAATGCGATGTGCATGTGGTCAGATAAGCAAGATTTGGAAACAATTGGTGATACAAAGTTGAAGAGAACAAAGTGCAGTTGTATGAGAAAATTTGGTCGAGCGTATGACCCCTGATGTGAGCGGGGTCTTGCACATGAACCTCAAGAGACAATGAGTCTGTCAATGCGCGAAATTCAGTGATAACGGCATCAGATAATTTTTCAAAGTAAATTTTGATATCACCCGTTACGAGGAACGACCAATTTCTTGCACACAGAATGCAAATGAGGTCGGCGAAATCGTAGATGGATTTGGGATCTGGTAGGCGATAGACTACTGCCACCAGCGGTAGTTTGCTGTCGGTGAACTCGGGAAAATTAATCTGAAAGACTGCTTCGAGGCTACTACAAATGGCTTGAAGTTGAATTTCATGTGCACGATAACAGCATCTTCGCCTCCAGTTTTGATTGATCTAGTGGTATTAAAGAATGAGAAACCAGCTGGGGTCGCGACTTTAATTGTTGGGCAGCTTACTAATTTCAGCCAAGTTTCAGTTAAGGCGAACAGGTCAAGACCATTTCAGAAATAAGGTCGCTTATTGCTGTAGCTGAGTTCACGGGTGCTGGCCTATTCCAATTAGGGCCCCCTACTATCTTTGTCTGTTCTAGGTCGATACGTGGAGCTCTCCGGCAAAAGTGTCCACATAACACCACTTCTCGCCGACCTGCACTGGGTACCATTCAAGCAATGGATCTACTTCAAGGTTTTGCCGCTCACTTTTAGGTATTTTTCGTATATCGGCTCCAGCCTATCTATGAGGTCTACTCCCGCACCAGGCCAAGCATCGTACCACCCTCTTTTCGGAATCCGTTTTCCAATACGTCGTACGAACCTCAACCTCTTTGGAAACTGTTCATTTAGTTCGTACGCTCCCGCAGCCTGGAACTCAATCCCGACTTTTGCCTGGACGTGCTTGTGGGTGCTGACACCATGCATTCTGCCACTAACCACATTTGAATGCTGACCCGGTGCATGTTACCCCTAACCATGTCATAACCTAACCACGTTGTCTAATTAAAATTATGTGACTAAGATGAGCAGAGGTACTAATGCAGATGAACTTTCGGATCTGAATGATCATCATTTGGTTGTTCACGTGAATCTAGTAGACGTTAGCGATGCTTCCACGAAAGATTGTGTGGATACAAAGGTACCTATAGAATAGCGGGATCTGCTAGAATCAAAGGAAACCTAAACGTTGAATTCACTATGCCTGTGTAGAGCCATCATGTTGGTGGCTTAGGTGTTTGCAACATTGGATTCATTAAGACTTACTTTGTCGTTGGTGACACGATGAGCGGTACTCTAGATGTGAGCAATAACATGATAATGATTTTGAAATACCCAGTCAAACCAAACGATGGTGTTCATTGGGATATCTACAGAAATTCTTAGATGTAAATAGCGTACAACTAGCTTTTAGAGAATCTTACGATAGTTGCCTAGCCAATTCTCGTACAGGATTATCTGATTGGGTGAGTTAAAAGACTAATGACACAATTACTAAGGCGGAATTCGTTACATCTGCATATAATACATTAGAAGATCAACAATATACTGAACTAATGGCTTCATATCCACATTATAAACCTGATCCAGATAGAGTAGAGCGAGAAATACTTGGAAGATACTGTCTAGGTTCTAATAACAGATTGGTTGAGAATAAATACTAGGGTATAAGAGGAATAGCTGATTCTAACGCTCTTATATCTATAACTGTCTTTATCGGTCTAAAATAAAAAATGGCACTACAAAGATCTTACCCAGTAATGTTTGGTACGTTATTTGCAAGCTACAACAGGATAATCAATGTTGGTAGGGCTGTCGATTCCGATGATGTGTTGAATAAAGGTACTATGAAATCCAATTTCATCAGAAAAGTGTAGATGATGTAGTAGGTTAAGAATAACAATAAGATGTCATAATATATAATAAGATAAGAAGTGACCTATCGACTTTCAACAAAATATACGTATCCGAACCAGTAAATGGAAATTGTGGAGCTACTTGATCGTTCACAATTATAAAATTGGCAGTTATAGGGAAACGTATAGCTACGAAATCGTTCCTGCTCCCTCGTACGTGCAGGGCAATGTCGAATTTGCCAAACGACGTAACTTACAAAGCATTGACGTGGACAAGTTTTTGAAATCTGTTTGTGATGCAGGCCTTCTTGATCTGCATTCAGACTCGACCGGCAGCCTCGATACCCTCACAGATGCGATGAACATGACACTCAGGAGTGCTCTTGACAAGCATGCTCCCGTTCGCTCTATCCGTGTTCAAAGTCGTCGAGATTACTTTCAATTTACAAAAAAACTCCTTAAGATGCACCGTGTTAAGCGCAGGCTAGAACGTCGTTTCAAGAAATCGGGGTCTGAGGCAGACCTAGTCAATTTTAAAGACTTCCTTCGTGTTTACACACGAAGGAAGTCTTTAAAATCTTCGAGTTTACGCACGAAAGCTTAAAAAACGCCAGGGCTTCTTTTTTCATTAGAAAACTGAATTCCTGCCAGTCGGACACTAAACAGATTTATAAGACAGTAAACCATTTACTGGCCAATGCTGTCAGGTCTGACTCCCCAGATATTAAGGGCTCAGCCGAAAAGTTTTCAGCCTTCTTTACTGAAAAAATTGTGCACATTCGTGCCTCCATTAAGCCCCCTGCGACTAAAGCAATCGCCGTTCCTCAACCTGTGACCTTTCTTAAAAGGTTCTCCGATGTTTCTGCCTGTGATGTGACTGCCTTAATAAGGTCTAGCAAAAAGAGCTCGTCTCCTGAAGACCCTATACCTTCATCTCTGTGGTCTTCACTTGCAGACCAACTTAGCCCTGCCATAACCAAGATTTTTAATGCTTTTTTGGGAAAAGAGGTCGTCCCCAAGTCCTTCAAATCGGCAATCGTTAGACCTATTCTTAAAAAGCCTGAATTAGACACAGAGGTCCTAGCAAACTATCGTCCAGTTTTCCTTCTTCCGTTCTTATAAAAAATTCTTGAAAAAATTGTTGCTAAGCAGCTAGTTGAACCTATCGAAAATGATGGAATGTCAGAAACATTTCAATCAGGTTTCAAGAGGCAGCACTCTACTGAAACTGCTGTCCTCCGTGTTAACAATGACATTCTACGTGGCAACGACGACGGGAATGTCACTGCCTTAGCTCTACTAGATCTGTCTGCTGCCTTCGACACCATTGATCACGAAGTTCTGCTTGAACGATTGAGAACAACGATCGGTCTGGCAGACGAAGCACTGGCGTGGTTTAAATCATACTTGTCTGATCGTGTTCCATCCGTGTCGTGTGGGGGTCAGGTCTCAGACATGAGAAGGGTCACCTGTGGAGTCCCTCAAGGGTCTGTACTTGGCCCCTTGCTGTTCTCCATTTATACGCAACCTCTGGGAAAAGTGATTAAGGCCCATGGAATTAGATATCACTTCTATGCTGACGATACTCAGTTGTATTTGTCATTTAAACCGTCGGAATCTGCTGCAGCAACTGAGAAACTGAATGCTTGCCTTGCCGATATTCGATCCTGGATGTCGGAAAACTTCCTGAAATTAAATGACGATAAAACCGAACTGCTTCTCATAGGACACCCTAAGCGTGTGGCTGGATTAAAAGGCTTTGCTCATCTAATAGGTGATGCTATTGTGCGACCTTCACCACGATCTCGTAATCTAGGTGTCGTGTTCGACAGCTGCCTCGATTTCAAAAGCTTCACTCAGAAGACTGCCTCTACAGCTAGCCATCACATCCGATCCCTATCCAAGATTAGAACCTGTCTCCCACAGTGGCTTGTAAAAAATTTAACTAGCTCTTTAGTTCTGTCTCGGCTTGATTATTGTAATTCCCTTTTGGCTGGGCTACCAAAGAAAGCTATTATGCCACTACAGCGGACTATGAATTTGGCGGCAAGGCTGGTCTTCAAGTCCCAGCGGTTTGGGCACGTGTCACCTTTGCTGGAAGAGCTAGGATGGTTGCCGGTTCAGCAAAGAATACAGAGCAAAGTTCTTACGCTGACCCACAAGGCCCGCCACGGCTTGGCTCCTTCGTACCTAGCTGAACTGCTGCATCAGTTTCAGCCCGTTCGCGCCCTCAGGTCCTGTGTGGACAATAAATTAGCTGTCCCATTCGTCCGCTTAAAGACAGTTGGCGACAGAAGCTTTAGCTCTGCAGGTCCTAGACTGTGGAACTCGCTTCCACAATTCTTGCGCAACGACATCTACTCTCCAACTGCTGACTATGGCACTTCTTTTGCAGCGGTCCTGAACTTCTAATTCTATGCTACTCACTACCTCAACTGCTCACCTAACTCTGCTATGCTTCCCACTTTCTCTTTGTTGCGTGAGACGAAGTCTGTTTGCTACCGAGTGCGTACCGAAAGCCGCTTAGGCTGTGAGTGCGCTATAGAAAACTCTCCTGCGTAACACCCACATGGTCATTATGACTTTGTGGAGTTACTGACGGAGATACTTTACATAGGAATCTTACTCTTTACCGAATTGTACGCACGGCATGTAATATATTCGATTGATCGATTGACTGATAAACGGGTAGCAATCATAGAAAACTTGCGTCAATATTTACTGAATAAAGAAACTTTAACATTGCAACTGAGTTGTGCTATTCAAGAACCGATAGTACCTCTTGCTAGAGATATGCAAGCGAGAAGAATGGTTGGAAATCTTATTATATCTTATCACGTGTTAAAGATAGGATATTCACTAAAATTATGTTATTCACGTTATATTATCTATCTAACTGGATGATTGTTGACTTTAATTATTATTAGGCTCCAAAATATTTAAAGTGAGCCATCCTAATCCTGATCCAAATTATCCAGATGCAACCATACTTGGCAGATCTCAAAATTGGTAGTTCCTTCGTAGTTATGGCGATAATAATTACCTTTCGGATAGATTCAGCGGACGTTGCATTTCTATAGAGCCGATAGACATTTTAATTTCAGTGATAGGACAAAGCATAGACATGGAATCAATTTCCAAACGCTCGGAAACTGGGAAAAAACTGATCGAAAAAGCTGCAAAGCTATCGAGCGTGAACTCTACAGCCTCCACGTCCGGTCTTCGGCAATCGACTCCCTAGGATAGACTAGAATTTGTTAAAAAACGCCATCGAGTGTATTGAGAGCCAGCTTCCTCAGCTGTTTTCTCGTTTGTTTTTCGCGCGCTAGCAGGAGCACTTCGAACTTCGTTCCCTTTTTCAGTCTTAAGAGTGCTAAGGATCTCTGCAAAGATGCTGCCGTCTCTAATCTTTGAGTAAATGTTGGCCATATAAGGATTCGATGGAATCTCTCAGAAAGCGTACTTATCTAACGTGAGTCTTAGAGATTCGAGCAACGGACATCGAAGTTCCTCAATGTTGCCCATTCTGATCTCGAATAAATAACTACGTTAGATGGTTGCCATATTATGACGGCCTTCGCGTTAGCATCTACGTGTCTTGTGAAAACTGGAAGAGGAGGCAAGTTACTCATTCTCTATAGTATACCACAAAACTGTTAAATCAGGCGGAGTCCTCCAGGCACAGATCTGGAAGCTTGTGTCGTAAGAAGTGACTTTAAATCAACAGGACCAGGTGCTGCTGGAGTCGTGTCTACTACAGCAATTGGCACGTGTCCTATCTCGTTGCAAGCTTACACGGTCACCTGACGCCACCTCATGCCCATAAAAATGTTCCACAAGACTGCGTAAACCTCATCCTTAACGATAGGTTCGATCTATCAGGTTTGATACCGCTAATTCTGCTGATGAGTGGGGACACTGATAAAATCTGATCTGCAAACTAGGCGGTGTAACTGCTAATCCCGTTAGGTTCGTCCAACCTGTTATCAATCCGAGTCCTTGCGTTCACCTCCAAATCAGTCGGAACTTGAGAGTTGCCGGCATTGACGAGATTCGAAGAGATTTGGCGACATTCTGAGCTTCGGTTTCGCACTGAGCTATGTCACGTACGTATCTGTTAAAACGAAGATGGCTGAAGCAAGCGCTTACGCATCGTATGGAGCGAGTGTAGATTTAACTAGGTAATCGATGTTTAGCTTCCGTTTCTGAGATTCGGTAGCATCGTACAAAGTTGTGACTTCGGCTGTGGCGCCAGCAGTCGTGCTAGTGCCAGTACCAGTCAGCATATGCATTTTCCTTTCTTATACTAATTTAAAAGATTTAGGCGCTAAACTTGCTTAATTGACCATACCTAATTAAGTAAGTTTTGATCGACTGGTGTTACAGTAACAGCAATAGAATCGATAAAAGTTAAACCTTACCTGTCTACACTCGTACGATAGTACTATCGCTACTACTGGGAATTACATTCTATTTTTGATCAGGCTTAGCATGATTACTAGTTAGCACAAAAGCAAATCTAACCTCAGTTGCTGCATATAGGCAGTATTCAGAATTGCCAGAATACATATTATATCTACCAGTCGCAATAGTTTCGATTTTTAAATCTATGTTCACATGAATTTAAGTTTATAGCGGATTGCATAGGTATTAGCACATACTAATAATAAAAAAAATAATGCTCTTGATAAAGCGCCCTCAGAGAACCTAATGTCTCTCCAGCCGTTTTACATTTGCTGCAAAGGAAAATACAATTGAACGGTGAGTAAAATCATGCTTGATAAACAAGAAAAATGAATAACATGGTTCGGGGTGACATGAACATGATCAGCATGCAAATGTGGTTAGTGGCAGCATGCACAGTGTCAGCATGCATAAGCACGTCAAGGAAAAATCACACGGAACCACTAAGTTCTGTCCTAAATAGGTGTGTTTTTAAGTTCTTTTTAAATGTGGTCAGGTCAGGCAGTGTTCTGACGCAGGTCGGGAGAGAGTTCCAGGCTTCGGGAGCATACGAACTAAATGCACGGTCTCCAAAGGATTTAAGGTATGTATAAGCTATTTCTAGACTTATAGATTCCGAAAAGCGGGTGGTACGATGCTTGGCATGATGGGGTAGTAGATTTGAAAGATAGGCTGGAGCCATAGAACGAAGGGACCTAAAAGTGAGCGACAAAACCTTGAATTCAATCCGTTGCCTGACTGGTAGCCAGTGCAGTTTGGCGAAAAGTGGAGTATGGAGTACGCAAGCTCGCTATTGCCAGTGTTGCCCTCAAATTCCTAGCATTGCAACCGATCCTATAAGGCAAGGTAGGGTTAATTTGTTAAGTATTTGCTGAGACTGGCGCGATGGTATAAGCTGCAGCGATTAGGTTTGGCAGTGTAGTTTCAGGGCTACTGTAACTGTATAGGTACGCTTCAAGGGCAATAAATGATTGATATATTTGCGAGGTAATTTATTTAGTCTACAAATCGTAGGATCTCCATACTCCTAAGTATTCAGAACTGGCGAACCTCAATCTAGTGGCTGAAGCGCGTGTTCTATTGAAGAACTCCCTGGTGTTAACGTTTCTCATAATCTTAAAGATAATTATAACACACGTATAATTAATATTAATTAGAGCTCTAATAATCTTATTAATAACCATATTATTAATAGTTATAGCTCCCTGTTTGCTGGTCTACAGGCATGTGCGATCAGGCGATTACAGCCGATGCAAAACTCTGCAGCTTGGCTTGTCTGCCGTGAGCTTCGCAGTTGCCACGTCACACCACTTCTCGCCGCTCTGCAGTGGCTCCCACGATCGACTTCACGTTTTGTCGCTCAATTTTAGGTTACTTCATTCTTTGGCTCATGCCTACCTATCAGATCTACTGCCCCACCAGGTCAAGCATAGTTTTACCCGCGTTTCGGAATCGTACTAGTTACCTATACCTCGACAAAACCTCAAATCCTTTGGGGATATATTTCTCCTATGGGAGTAAATCTAAAAGTGATTTCTCAACTAGATCATCTTCCTTTTCAAAACTCTTCTGATAATCAGAATGTTCACTTGCCTCTACTTGCTATCTTTTATGTAGTTGTGGATCATCAGAGAATAGTTCATGCTTTTGATAGGCCATGTCTTTTAATAGGACATTCGATGTCACCTTCTAAGGACATGATATTCAAAGAGTTAGGTTTCATTATTTTAATAGTTTCTTTAGTGACCTTCGACACTTCTACATCTTTTATCTACTTAAATGTGTGAATTCGAAGATATTCGGTCATTGTTTGACTATAAAGAGCGATGACATCAAAATATCAATAGCCATGAATTTTGATTATTAGGATAATAATAATAAGGCAAAAGTCATTATTAAATTTAACATGTCTTTTCTAAACTTGGGTCATTCCTCCTCTAGTACCCATTTCTAAAAACTTATAGGCTTTATTCGGGTCGTGGCAGACCAGCTGAACTCATATATCGAAACCTCACACTTCGCTAGTAAGTTCCAGTCTGGCTTTAGGGCTAATCACTCCACAGAGTCAGCATCGCTTAGGGTATACAACGACCTACTTGGGAATGCAGACACGGGTAGAGTGTCTCTGCTTGTTTTGCTTTATCTTTCAGCACCTTTTGATACCATCGATCACAAAGTTCTTCTAGAGCGCCTCTCATCTCGCCTGAGCATCACTTGCACTGCTCTGCAGTGATTCAAGTCCCATCTCAGTAGGAGAATCCCGAGTATTGACGTGAATGGACCAAGATCATCTGAAGTACCTCTGAAATATGGAGTACCTCAGGGCTCCGTGCTAGGTCCGGTTCTTTTCACGGTTTATACTCTGCCTCTTGCTGATGTGATTGCCAAGCACAATCTAGGCTTTCACTTCTATGCGGATGACACTCAGTTGTATTTTTGTTTTGATCCCTCCCAGCCTTCGAGCACCTCAAATTCTCTCAACTCACTTGCCGCATGCATAGATGACGTCTGCACTTGAATGGCAGCAAATTTTTTTCTAAAACTAAACGATGATAAAACTAACTTACTAGTTATGGGCAAACCCAGTGTGATTCAGAGATTGGAAAGGCTGACTCTCAAAATTGGCTCTGCCAGCATATCTCCGGTGGACTCAGCTCGAAATCTAGGTGTCATATTCCAAAGCGACCTCTCCTCAGACGACCATATCAGCTCCACAGTCAAATCCACCTATTTTCAGCTTCATAACATAGCTGAAAATCGGGCTTGTTTATATAAGGATACCACGTCCAAGTTGGTCCATGCATTCGTGACATCCCGTCTCGACTTCTGCAACTCACTGCTTACTGGCCTACCTGCATGTGCGATCAGGCGATTGCAGCTGGTGCAAAACTCTGCAGCTAGGCTTGTCTGTCGTGAGCGTCGCAGTTGCCACATTACTCCACTTCTCGCCGACCTGCACTGGCTACCAGTCAGGCAACGGATTGACTTTAAGGTTTTGTCGCTCACTTTTAGGTCCCTTCATTCTATGGCTCCAGCCTATCTTTCACATCTACTCCCCATCATGCCAAGCATCGTACCACCCGCTTTTCGGAATCTAACAGTCTAGAAATACCTTATACATACCTTAAGTCCTTTGGAAACCGTGCATTTAGTTCGCATGCTCCCAAAGCCTGGAACTCTATCCCGACCTGCGTCAGAACTAAACTCGTCAACCTCCGTCCCTGACCTGACCATATTTAAAAGGAACTTAAAAACACACCTATTTAGGACAGCATTTAGTGGGTCCCTGTGATTCGTCCTTCACGTGCTTATGCGTGCTGACACTGTGCATGCTGCCACTAACCACATTTCCATGCTGACCCTGTGCATGTCACCCCTAAAAATATTATTCATTTCGTTTGTTTTTCAAGCATGATTTTACCTACCAATCAATTGCATTTCACTTTGCAGCAAATATAAAGCGCCTAGAAAGAGATTAAGTTCTCTGAGGGCGCTTTATCAAGTGAATTAATATTATTATTATTATTATTATGCTGCAGCCATCTAACGTAGTTGTTTATTCGAGATAGGAACGGGCAACACTGAGGAGCTTCGATGTACGTTGCTGGAATCACTAAGACTCACGTTAGAGTATTACGCTTTGTGAGAGGCTCCATCGGATCCTTACATGGCCAAAATTTACTCAAAGATTAGACACGCAGCATGTTTGCAGAGATCCTTAGCAATCTTAAGACTGAAAAAGTGAACGAAATACGAAGTGCTCCAGCTAACGCATGAAACACGGACGAGGAAACAGCTGAGGAAGCTGGCCACCGAGACACGTGGTGGCGTTTCTTCACTTGTTCTAGTCAATCCAAGGGAGTCGATTGCCGAAGACCGGACGTTGAGGCTGCATAGTTAACACTCGATAGCTTTACAGCTTCTTAGATCAGTTCTTTTTCCCAGTTTCACAGCGTCCGGAAATTACTTCTTTGTCTACGTGTTGTCTTGTCACTGAAATTAAAAGTACCAATTTACAGATCTGCCAAGTATGGCTGCGTTTGGATAATTTGGATCAGGATTAGGATAGCTATTTTTAAATATGGTTAGTGCCTATAAATAATTAAAGTCTACAGTCATCCAATCAGATAGATAAAATAACGTGAATAACATAATTTCAGTGAATATCCTGTATTTAATACGTGTACTTGAAGTACCTGAAACATATCCATCATAGTTATCATCCGAAGTGCGAACTCCTTGATTTACTCATATGAAAAGACTTCTGTTCGTTGAAAATTCAAAATGTGTAATTTGAAGCACTCTTACATCGCTAATAATAATTTTAATGATTTCAAAGCTTAACAACAGAAGTTTTACAATCTCGATAAGTTAGTCTTAAGTTTCGATAGAGTATTCGCATCTTCAATGCAAACATTTTTACATCTGGAACTGTAAGGTCTCAAACCATTCTTCTCACTTGCATATCTCTAGCAAGAGGTGCTGTCGGTTCTAAAATAGCACAACTCGGTTGCAATGTTAAAGTTCCTTTATTCAGTAAATAATACACAAGTATGCTATGTTTGCTATCCGTTTATCAATATCGTATACATTACATCCTGTGCGTACAATTCGGGAAAGAGTAAGATTCCTACTCATAATAAGATTAGGTTTCGTAGCTACATGTTTCCCTATAATTGCCAATTTTTTATTTGTAGACGATCTAGTAGCTGCATAATTTACATTTACTGGTTCGGATACTTTTTAATGTGTTTTGCGTAAATTCGATACATCACTTTATATTTTATAGTCTATATTTTTCCGGTGAAATTGGACTCCATAGTACCTTTATTCATTACATCATCGGAATCTATAACCCTACCAACATCGATTATCCTGTTGTAGCTCACAAATAACGTGCCAAACATTACTGGGTAGGATCTTTGTAGTGCCATTTTTTATTTTAGACCGATAAAGACAGTTATAGATATAAGAGCGTTAGAATCAGCTATTCCTCTTATACCCTAGTATGTATTCTCAACCAATCTGTTATTAGAACCTATATAATATCTTCCAAGTATTTCTCGCTCTACTCCATCTGGATCAGGTTTATAATATGGATATGAAGTCATTAATCTAGTATATTTTTGATCTTGTAATGTATAATATGCATATATAACAAATTCCGCATTAGTAATTGCATCATTAGGCATTTGACTCCCCCAATCGGAAGATCCCGTACGAGGATTGGCTAGGCTACTATCGTAAGATCCTCTAAAAGCTAGTTGTACGCTATTTACATTGAAGAATTTCTGTAGATATCCCAATGAACACCATTGTTTGGTTTGACTGGGTACTTCTTTTTTCATTAGAAAACTGAATTCCTGCCAGTCGGACACTAAACAGATTTATAAGACAGTAAACCATTTACTGGCCAATGCTGCCAGGTCTGACTCCCCAGATATTAAGGGCTCAGCCGAAAAGTGTTCAGCCTTCTTTACTGAAAATATTGTACACATTCGTGAGTCCTTTAAGCCTCCTCCGACCAAAGCAATCGCCGTTCCTCAACCTGTGACCTTTCTTAAAAGGTTCTCCGATGTTTCTGCCTGTAATGTGGCTGCCTTAATAAGGTCTAGCAAAAAGAGCTCGTCTCCTGAAGACCCTATACCTTCATCTCTGTGGTCTTCACTTGCAGACCAACTTAGCCCTGCCATAACCAAGATTTTTAATGCTTCTTTGGGAAAAGAGGTCGTCCCCAAGTCCTTCAAATCGGTAATCGTTAGACCTATTCTTAAAAAGCCTGGATTAGACACAGAGGTCCTAGCAAACTATCGTCCAGTTTTCCTTCTTCCGTTCTTATCAAAGATTCTTGAAAAAATTGTTGCTAAGCAGCTAGTTGAACCTGTCAAAAATGATGGAATGTCAGAAACATTTCAATCAGGTTTCAAGAGGCAGCACTCTACTGAAACTGCTGTCCTCCGTGTTAACAATGACATTCTACGTGGCAACGACGACGGGAATGTCACTGCCTTAGCTCTACTAGATCTGTCTGCTGCCTTCGACACCATTGATCACGAAGTTCTGCTTGAACGATTGAGAACAACGATCGGTCTGGCAGACGAAGCACTGGCGTGGTTTAAATCATACTTGTCTGATCGTATTCAATCCGTGTCGTGTGGGGGTCAGGTCTCAGACATGAGAAGGGTCACCTGTGGAGTCCCTCAAGAGTCTGTACTTGGTCCCTTGCTGTTCTCCATTTATACGCAACCTCTGGGAAAAGTGATTAAGGCCCATGGAATAGGATATCACTTCTATGCTGACGATACTCAGTTGTATTTGTCATTTAAACCGTCGGAATCTGCTGCAGCAACTGAGAAACTGAATGCTTGCCTTGCCGATATTCGATCCTGGATGTCGGAAAACTTCCTGAAATTAAATGACGATAAAACCGAACTGCTTCTCATAGGACACCCTAAGCGTGTGGCTGGATTAAAAGGCTTTGCTCATCTAATAGGTGATGCTATTGTGCGACCTTCACCACGTGCTCGTAATCTAGGTGTCGTGTTCGACAGCTGCCTCGATTTCAAAAGCTTCATTCAGAAGACTGCCTCTACAGCTAGCCATCACATCCGATCTCTATCCAAGATTACAAGCTGTCTCCCACAGTGGCTTGTAGAAAATTTAACTAGCTCTTTAGTTCTGTCTCGGCTTGATTATTGTAATTCCCTTTTGGCTGGGCTACCAAAGAAAGCTGTTATGCCACTACAGCTTACTATAAATATGGCTGCAAGGCTGGTCTTCAAGTCCCAGTGGTTTGAGCACGTGTCATCTTTGCTGGAAGAGCTAGGATGGTTGCCGGCTCAGCAAAGGATACAGAGCAAAGTTCTTACGCTGACCCACAAGGCCCGCCACGGCTTGGCTCCTTCGTACCTAGCTGAACTGCTGCATCAGTTTCAGCCCGTTCGCGCCCTCAGGTCCTGTGTGGACAATAAATTAGCTGTCCCATTCGTCCGCTTAAAGACAGTTGGCGACAGAAGCTTTAGCTCTGCAGGTCGTAGACTGTGGAACTCGCTTCCACAATTCTTGCGCAACGACATCTACTCTCCAACTGCCGACTATGGCACATCTTTCTCAGCGGTTCTGAACTGCTACTTCCATGCTACTCACTACCTCAACTGCTCTCCTGACTCTGCTATGCTTCCCACTTTCTCTTTGTTGCGTGAGACGAAGTCTGTTGGCTACCGAATGCGTACCGAAAGCCGCTTAGGCTGTGAGTGAGCTATAGAAAACTCTCCTGCGTAACACCCACATGGTCTTTATGACTTTGTGGAGTTACTGACGGAGATACATCACATCATCAACTTCCACTGACTTGACTACATTTATATAGAACTTAAAACACACCTATTTAGGACAGCATTTAGTGGGTCCCTTTATTCGTCCTTCATGTGCTTATGCGTGCTGACACTGCATGCTGCCACTAACAACATTTGCATGCTGACCCTTTGCATGTCACGCCTAACCATGTTATTCATGTTGTTTTTAAAGCATGAAATTACTCTCGATTCAATCGCGTTTATCTTTGCAGCAAATGCAAAGCTCCTAGAAAGAGATCGAGTTCTCTGAGGGTGCTTTATCAGGTGCATTGTTATTACTAATATTAAAAGAAAGAATATGATGCTCATATACTAACTCAAGAGTTGGGTTTTGATACTTAGAAAAAGGAGGTAATCGCCAACAACTTGGAGAAATATCTAACAATAGATTTCGGTAGTTTACTTTTGAAGGATTCTGTGCAGATGATGAACGATTCTCTAGAAAAACTCATTGAAATTTCGATAAGGAAAGAGATGAGCTTAATGTAAGTAGAAGCCATCCCAAAGATCTTAGTGATTCTGACTTTGCTTAGCTAAAGAAATTGCATCCGTCCGAATGAGAATATTACTTAATTCTTGAAGTTTAAAGAGACAACATCGCTCGACTCTAAAGAATTTGATTTCACGCTAAGTTGTGATAACCTTATAGAAATTACTTCTACGAAAAAAAGAGAAGTAGTTCAAGGAGGAAGATTATGAGCATGCACAGACTGTTTTGAATACTCTTAAGTTAAAGAATCTCGGTGAGTATCGTGATATATTTAAAGTTAAATTTTGTTCCACTAGTTGATGTATTTGAAAGGTTAATAAACTTAATCCATTCTAAATATACTCTCGATCCAGCTCATGTTACAACGACACCAACTACACCATAAATGTCTTGAGTTGCAGGTCTAAAGTGTAGCCATAAAACACGTGATTTACTGACTGATGTTGAAGCGTATCAGTATTTAGAAATGGGTAGTAGAGGAGGAATGACTCAAGTTTAGGAAAGATGTGTTAAAGCTAATAATGAATTTTGCTCTGATTATTATCCAAATAATCACAATTCATGGCTATTGTATTCCGATGTCATCGCTCTTTTTAGTCAAACAATGACTGAATATCTTCGAATTTACAATTTTAAGTTGATAAAACATGTGGAAGTATCAAAGACAACTAAAGAAACTATTAAGAAAATGAAACCTAACTCTTTGAATGGCATGTCCTTAGATGGAGACATCGAATGCCCTATTATATAATTCATTTTAAAAGCATGAACGATTCTCTGATGATCCACTAGTACCCAAACGACATGTTTCCCTATAAGTGCCGAGGTTGTATTTGCAAACGATTTAGTAGCTCCATAATTTACATTTACTGGTTCGGATACTTTTACATATATTTTGTTGAAAATCGATAGCTCACTTCTTATTATATCGTCTAAATTTTCCTGGTGAAATTGGATTCCATAGTACCTTTATTCAATACATCATCGGAATCGATAGCCCTACCAGCATCGATTATCCTGTTGTAGCTTACATATAACGTGCTAAACAATACTGGATATGATCTTTGTAGTGCCATTTTTTATTTTAGACCTTTATAGACAGTTATAGATATAAGAGCGTTAGAATCGGCTATTCTTCTTATACCCGTTATATATTCTCAACCAATCTGTTATTAGGACCTAGATAGTACCTTCCAAGTATTTCTCGCTCTACTCCATCTGGATCAGGTTTGTAATGTTGGTATGAAGTCATTATTCTAGTATATTGTTGATCTTGTAATGTATAATGTGCAGATATAACAAATTCCGCATTAGTAATTGTGTCATTAGGCTTTTGACTCACCCAATTGGACAATCCTGTACGAGGATAAGCTAGACTACTATCGTAAGATCCTCTGAAAGGTAGTTGTGCGCTATCTACATCTAAGAATTTCTGTAGATATCCCAATGTAACACCATCGTTTGGTTTGACTGGGTATTTCAAAATCATTATCATGTTATTTTTCTCATCTAGAGTACCGCTCATCGTGTCACCTAGTTTAACGACAAAGTAAGTCTTGATGAATCCAATGTTGCGAACGCCTAAGCCACCAGCATGATCGCTATACACAGGCATAGTGAATTCAACGTTTAGGTTTCCTTTGATTCTAGCAGATCCCGCTATTCTATAGGTACCTTTGTATCCACACAATCTTTCGTGGCAGCATCGCTAACGTCTACTGGATTCGCGTGATTAACCAAACGATGATCATTCATATCCGAAACTTCATCTGCATTAGTACCTCTGCTCACTTTAGTCACATAGTTTATAGTTACATATCTTTGGTTGACAGCATCGCCAGCATCTTTAGGGTTAGTCAAGCCTTTTATCTTTTAGAAGGAACCTAAAAACACACCTATTTAGGACAGCATTTAGCGGGTCCCTGTGATTCATCCTTGATGTGCTTATGTGTGCTGACACTGTGCATGCTGCCACTAACCACATTCGCATGCTGACCCTGTGCATGTCACCCCTAACCATATTATTCATTTTTTTGTTTTTCAAGCATGATTTAACTTATCATTCAATTGCATTTCACTTTGCAGCAAATGTAAAGCGCCTAGAGAGAGATTAAGTTCTCTGAGGGCGTTTTATCAAGTGAATAATTAATATTATTATTATTATCTATATCCTTTTTATTTAGCGTTCCAGAGACTTTATTTTCAGCCTTGCGAAGGAAGTTTCCAGTATTGCTACCGCCTCTTCTCTGAACAGAGAACATTCCTTATATTAATTACGTTATAAATATGAGTAAAGTTCAGTAAGTGTATCCGAATTCAACGTATGATATATCCATTTTTAAGCTTGCGGAACCTTATCTGTCTATCATGAACTAACGTGGCCCATAATTGTGTTGCTAGTGTCCCTCAATCTCGTACAAGGAGTGTTGCCGTATAACTTCCAGTATACAAAGGTGCTAGCAGGATTCCAATTTAGAGAACTTGGCAGAAAATTTGAAAGCGGTTACTGATATCCAATTAGATTTCCTTGCAAGTCAAAAAGCCAGCACATCGTTAGATGCGATTTGCTAAAGTATTTTGATATCCTTCACGTTTTAATTTACTGATTGATTAGTTGGTAGATTGTAGAACGTTAAAACGTAAAATCCAAGCACAGGCGTTACGTGAATGAAACCCGTTTTATAAGTTTTTTATTCGTGAGACAGATTGACTAAATCGGACCCGTTAGTCGGATTCTGAAAGTTTGTGATTTTAGCTTTACGCGAATTTATTGGCGCAGTGGCTTTTCCGTTTGGAAACTGAGATATACTTTACAAGTACCCTCATTTAAAGAGCTAGGATGGTTGCCGCTTGAGCAAAGGATACAGAGCAAAGTTCTTACGCTGACCCACAAGGCCCGCCACGGCTTAGCTCCTTCGTACCTAGCTGAACTGCTGCATCAGTTTCAGCCCGTTCGCGCCCTCAGGTCCTGTGTGGACAATAAATTAGCTGTCCCATTCCTCCGCTTAAAGACAGTTGGCGACAGAAGCTTTAGCTCTGCAGGTCGTAGACTGTGGAACTCGCTTCCACAATTCTTACGCAACGACAACTACTCTTCAACTGCCGACTGTGGCACATATTTTTCAGCGGTCCTGAACTGCTACTTCTATGCTACTCGCTACCTCAACTGCTCTCCTGACTCTGCTATGCCTCCCACTTTCTCTTTGTTGCGTGAGACGAAGAAGTCTGTTGGCTACCGAGTGCGTACCGAAAGCCGCTTAGGCTGTGAGTGCGCTATAGAAAACTCTCCTGCGTAACACCCACATGGTCTTTATGACTTTGTGGAGTTGCTGACGGAGATACACTATTCATTTGCATAGTGGCTTTTCCGTTTGGAAACTGAGATATACTATACAAGTACCCTCATTTAATAACTTTGTAAGGTCTTTCATCCTCAAATAGAGTGTCATATGCGAATATCGCTCCAATATCAGGTTCCTTCTTTCTTCGGCCGGAGCCTAACTAGCAGGCTAAGTATCGTACAGACCGCTTTTCGGAATCTATCTGCTTAACTACACCTCTTTATAAACCTTAAGCCCTTTAGAGACCGTGCCTTTATTTCGCACGGTCTCAAAGCCTGGAACTCACCCCAACTTGCGTCACGACATCCATCTGACTTGACCACATTTAAAAAAAATTACAGATACACTTATTTATGACAGCACTTAGTGGGTCCGTGTGATTCGTCCTTTATGTGCTTATGGGCGCTAACACTGTGCATGCTGCCACTAACTGCACTTGCATGCTTACCCCGTGCATGTAACCCCTATCGATGTTATTCATAATGTTTACCTAGCATGATACCAGTTACCATTCAATTGTGTTTTCTTTGCAGCAAATGTGAAGCCCCCCGGAAAGAGATTGAGTTCTCTGAGGGCGCTTTATCGAGTGTATTATTATTATGATTATTAATATCATTATTATTTCCGAGATAATCTTTGACCATAATTTAAGGTAAGAGGTAACCTCCGATAGGTGGTGAGTAATCGAAATATCTCCTTACATGACTGATTACATCTTGAATGGTGTCATCTCTATCCATTTTCTACGTAAAAATGAAAAAGGTAGCGAACTGAAAGCAACAAAGCAACCTCCACAGTACAATTCTCCACAGTACCATCCGCCACAGTACAATGCTCCACAGTACATTCCTCCACAGTACATTCCGCCACAGTACAATCCCCTATCACAGTAACAGGGATCTTGACCACAAGAGCTACTAATGTAAGGTTCTAAAATGTAGTCATAATTGGTTGCTTCTATAGCAAGCAAACCTTATATTTTAAGTTGCTCCTCCTAAGTTGGTTCATGCAGTTTAGACATCCGGTCTTGATTTCTGTAAATGACTGCTGGCTGCTGGTCTACAGGCGTATGCAATCATGCACTTACAGCTGGTGCGAAACTCGGCAGCAAGGCTTGGTGAGCCGTGGTGGCACACTGGGTAAGGCGGTTGCTTTCACGACCTCGGTTCCGAGGTCGTGGGTTCGATTCACGAGGCGGGCGATCCTTTATCGCCACTGCAAGCGATGGTGATAGCCGTAAAGGCTCTTCTGTCGGTATAGAAAAAGAGGCTGTTTAATCAGCTAGGGTTTATTTATTTATTTAAATCTTTTTTAACAGGTGCGAGTGACGTGAGCACAGAAGTTCGAGCGGGAATGAGAACAGGTTTAAATCGGTTTGAGGCTTCCTTCAGTAGCTACGTGGGGATTTCCATATGCTCACGAAATGTCAACAGCTTGCGCACTGCACAGCGAGCCGAACTGCACAGCGAGCCGCACTGCACAGCGAGCCGCACTGACACGGAGTCCGTTGCCTCCTTGCAAGCCCGTGCGTCGTCGCGTTACGAACGGTCGAGCCTCGAATGAATGCATCGCAACCAATACGTACCTATCCCAGCGCTAAACGTGCGCGCCGCCGGCCGCGTACATTTATTGTCTCCACTCGGGCTTAAATCTCCCTCAGTCGGCCTCTCATGCGTAGCGACACGGGGCCTGCGCCTGCCCAGCCGCCGCCGCCGCCCCAGCTGCGGCGCTCGACGGCCCGGGCTGAAGCTCGGCAGTCGCGCTTCCGCCCGCCGTGCTTCCGCTCGCCATGCTTGCGCACATCCTGGCGTACTCGCGCAGCACAGCTGCGCGCTCGGCGCGAAGCCTCGCGTTCTCCTGCTTCGCCGCTTCGTGCCGCGCGCGCTCCAGAGCCATGTGACGTTTCGCTTCGTCGCGGCAGCGCTTGGCCGACGCGTTGTTTTTCTTACGCTTTGCATAGTACCCGGCGTCCTTTTCACTCTCCGGAGTGATTCGCTTCGTGCGCCTTCTCCTCGGCGGCGGCGCAGACGCTGCTTCCGCCTCCGCCGCTGCCGCTGCCGTCTCTTCCAGCTGCCCTTCAGCCTGAACGGCTTCAAATGCAAGGCACGACGCGCATTAATTCGCACAGCCCCGGCACTAGAGGTGCGCCGAAGCGACGAGGTCACGAGTTTGCAGGCATTAACGGCGATCGTTGGCGGTTGCTTTCGCAAGCAGCACGAGCAGCAAGCCGACGACGACGACGTAGCCGTCGGCTGCGTAGCATTCCAAGATCGGCATGCAATGTCTACGAATCCGCAGACGATCCCTGCAATCTACTTACTGACACTGTGCATGCTGCCACTAACCACACTTGCATGCTGACCCTGTGCACGTCACTCCTAACCATGCTATTCATTTTGTTTGTTTATCGAGCGTGATAGTACTCAGCTTATGATACTACTTCAATTGCGCTTCCGTTTGCAGCAAATGCAAAGCGCCTAGAAAGAGATTGAGTTCTCTAAGGGCGCTTCATGAAGTGCATCACTATTATTATTATCATTATTACTTGCAAAGGTTCACCCTGATACGCGGACGTGCTCGGGTCGTCTGCAGACTGCTACGGGACTTCCAGAGTCGCTGTGCCTACGGTATCGTCATCGCGCCGACCCGTCAACCAACGATGACCTCTGGTGCATGGGCACCTCGATATCGAGGCCAACTGTTGGGCCGAGCTTACCAGCATCGAATCTCGCTGATTCGAAAAATTTGGCATCGCTGTTAGCTCGAGATCGAGTTTATGGTCCTTACTACTTAGCGAGAGACGCCAGCCAGAGCAGCCAGTACTAGCTGATTTACCAGCCACTTTTGTACAGCGACAGAAGAGCCTTTACAGCTATCGCTGCCGCTTGCCGCTGCGATAAATGATCGCCCACCGCAGGATTCGAAATTCGGTCCTGAGGTCGTGAAAAAGCAACCGCCTTACCTACTGTGCCATCATAGCTAGCCAACTAGGACTGGCCGTGACCTCGAGGCCATGACCGACCGATCTGCCACCAGCCGAGTGAAACCGGAAGCGACCGAAAACTGCAGGCATCATGCAGCAGACGGCATCCAGCAGACGGCGCTGGTTGAAGCTGCCACTAGAGCTGAGAGGCGGTTTGCCGATCAGCCTACTTTAACCTGAGGGCACTTAGCACGACATGTGATGGCTGAACTGGGAAAGTAGCGAGCGTGAGGCGTTAAGTGAGAGCTCTAGAAAGCTCCTCTGCACAACACCCGCTTGGTCTTCGCGGCTTACTAGAATTGCAAATGTAGATACATGGCTTTACATAAAACCACCCGCCCGCGATGGATGGTCATCGCAGAATAATCAGGTTCGCGACCGTCCATTTTGGCAGCTCGTTGCTTGCTGATCTAATCGCCATGCTTCTTTTCATGTAAGCCATCATGCTTGCAGATTGTCGGAAAGGCATTTCGTTTTGGTTGCACGTTTGCTAACCGGTGCTAGCAGGACAATCGGTACAACCTAAGTCGTCGTAATTTACCTGGTTTGCACGATCAAAAACCACCGAATTTTAACCGGATTCTGGCACGTACAAGCGCTATGCAAAACGTACGGTAGCCAAATGGAGCTAGGGTGCATCAGCGAGGCAGCTTCTTGCTGCAAGCCAATCGTAGGTCAGCGTGGTAGATCAGCGGGTCAGCATTTAGAGCCGGTCAGAACCTGAGGGAACTTTTTGGCTGAATGAGGCTCTGAGTGAGTGAGACTGAGCTGACATGCCACGGCGAGTGGCAGTGCTGCGGGAATTTAGGTGACCTCACTTTAAAAGCTGTTTGGCGTTTAAAAGCTTTAATTGGAAGACCGCTACTGCAGCTAACCATCGAGTTTGATCCACGTCTAAGATTTCAGAGACCGTCTTGCTCACGGCGGTTCACTACTACAAGTCTTACTAGCTCTGCACTGCTGCCCAGGCTGGACTACTGCTATTAAATATTAGCTGTGAGGTTGAAAAACAATCAAGCGTCTACTTGTTGCAATAAATTTGGCATCACAGTTATATAGTGAACAAAGAATAAATAATTCATCGGTATTTAGCCCAAAGGATAACTGAATCTCGAATCTCTATGTAGGCCCTTAACATATGCCGCAGGAATCGAGCCCACGACCTCTGCCGTCAAATGCGAGCAACTTAACTCCTGGGTCAAACGAAGCTCAGTCAATAAATAACCGAAGTTCAAAGATGTCTTTGCTTAAACAGATGGAGCGGTTCCTGGTTGGTTAAAATTCCTTACTCAGACCCACTAGACTCTCTGACCTCTGACCCACTGACCTCTTAACCACTGACTTCTGACTAACTAGACCCGCGACTTGGCCTAACTCTTTTCTACCTTGCTGAACTGCTGCCCCTGTATCAGCCTCTTGTGCCGTACGGTCCTGATGAAAATAAATTATCTGTTACACTCCTACATTTGAAGAATGTTGGCGACAGAAGCTTTTGCACTGCAAGTTCACAACCTCGGAACTCACTTCCACAAGGCTTATTCAAAGACATCTACTCTCCTGCTGCCGGCTGCGGCACATTTCCCAAAGTCGTTCTTAACTGCGACTACTTTCATGCTACTTACTACCTTGACCGCTCTCCTGACTCAGCTATGCCTCTCACTTTTTCTTTCTTTGCTCCGTGAGATTGAGTCTGAGCTTAATTGCACACCGAAAGCCGCTTCGGCTTTCGGTCCATATTGCGAACTCTCCGCAGTAACACCCGCTTAGTTTTGGTGGCATCCTGGAGTTACAGACTTAGATGCCTTACATTACATTGTCGTTTGTCTTGCATGAAATAGAGGGGCTGTAAAAAAAAATGCACGATCTCGTCTGCCCGCCAATACGGTGTTAGCAAAATTGCCTCGAAGTTGGATACGCCAGTGCAGCAGTTTATGTAGACAAACTCTCTCTCTTTCTCTCTCTCTCTCTCTCTCTCTCTCTCTCTCTCTCTCTCTCTCTCTCTCTCTCTCTCTCTCTCTCTCCCTTCCTCCATCCATCCTCTATCTCTCTTTTTTCTCTCCTCACTCACCTTCTTTCGAGAAAATTACGCTTACCTCCTCTTACCAGTGCCAGAGCTGCAACGCCACCGCCGACCACGCTCTGCGGCTGCGACGGCTGCTGCCCACCAATCGGATTCGACGCAGCACCATTGCCGCCGCTGCTGCGATAGCTTCCGCCTCCGACGCAGCGGTCACCTGCAGCGGTTTTATAGACTGCGGTCGCCCAGTGTCCACGGTTGACAGGTCGAGCAACGGCGAGGCAAGCAAGCAGCGGCCTGAAGCAGCCTGAAGCAGCCCACCTCCGTCCGGTGGGCAACATGTGGCTAGAAAGAATTGCTTAAAGGCGCTAGGGTGAAATCAAAACTTGAACTCACACTGGCATACAGTTCATCGGTGTTCCGCCTCAAGAGAAATCAATCTCTATCCTCGCGCTTACTTATCGCATACGGCACGAGTCCACGACCTTGACCGCTATGAGCGAGCATCTTAGCCGCTGACCCAAACAAGGGCGGAAGCAAGCGTTGCAGCCGCAACGCATTGATCACCCGGTACCGAGGCAATCTTGCTTGAGGCCGAATCGCTTTTTATGAAAGTCCAAACCACGAGTTCGAATGACGACCAGCCATTACTAACGTGAGATCGAGAGGTTACATAATTAGCTCCAACTCACTGTGGCTGAAAAAAGCAGACGCAGCGCTAGCCAAGAAAGACACAGCCGGCTGATTCAGCAGCCTCGAACTCGCCTTCGCGACCTCGACCTACAACCTCGCCTTCGCGACCGCGATCTCGACTTTAAATACCGAAAAAGCCGCAGGGCGATAGCTTGCAGCGGCCAACAATTCCATGCACCGGGACTCGAACGAGCGACCAAGCGTCGTCCAGTGCTAGCGCCTTGCGACCAATCGGAGACGAAAAGCATCAGGCAACGTGGTCGGCGACGATAATAATACTTAATGAGAATAATGCTATAAACAAAAATAATGATAATATGGCGTCCGTGTGGGAAACCAGAGAGAGCTAATTTCTGTCTAGGCACTACGTACGGCGTGCTGGAACCACGAAGCCGTCTACGACCGCCCACGGAACGAACTTCACAGCGAGCATTTTTCTTTGTCTGCCCGGTTCGATCCACGGCCAGGGGGAGTGCGGGGCGAGAGCGGAGGAGGGCTGGAAGCAGGGGTTAGCGGATTAGCAGGGTAGCGGAAGAAACATGGCGGAGGTCGCGGGGCATGGCGACTGGTGGGTCGCCTTACCGCTGCCGTTAACCCGAAAGCCGGCCGCTCCACTTCCGTTGGCCAGGCCCACTGGCCGGTGGCGCCCGAACTCCGCGCCATCGGTCGGATAGAGCGCCTGCGCCTGCGGCGCCCAGCTCGGGGCGAGCGCGGGTGCGCCGCCGCTCCACGTCACGTACGGCGCCGGCTCCGCGTCCCGTCCGGTGGCGGTAGCGGCGACGCCGTGCGCCGCCGCCACCGCCGGCACGTTGTACACGGTCACGGTTCGCGGCACGACCGCGGCGGCCGCCGACGTCCACGCATCGCCAGCGCCCTGCACTCCGAGCGTCGCCCAAATCGGCACTGGCGCTGCCGCGACGCCGCCGCGGCCGGCCGAGTCGAGAAGAAGAGCTTGCGGCGGCAGCGGGCCGCCGTAGCGCCGCGGCGTCGCGTCCACGGCGGCCGCCGACGAGCCTCCTGCAGCGGCAGCGCCCGTGGGAGGTATTTTACGACGACGGCCTCCGGAAGCAATAAAAATGGCGAGCGACGACCCACGTTAGAACATGCGAATCGAGCGGCGGCACAAGAATCAGCTCCCGCTCCCCCTCCTCCCGCTCCCCTCCTCCCGCTTTCGCACCTCCGCTCCCGCTCCCCCTCCTCCCGCTCCCCCTCCTCCCGCTCCCCCTCCTCCCGCTCCCCCTCCTCCCGCTCCCCCTCCTCCCGCTCCCCCTCCTCCTGCTTTCGCACCTCCGCTCCCGTTCCCCCTCCCGCAACCCCTCCTCCCGCTTCCCTTCTTCCGCTCCCCTCCTCCCGCTCCCCCTCTTCCGCTCCCGCTCCCCCTCCTTTCGCTCCCGCTTCCCCTCCTCCCGCTCCCCTCCTCCCGCTCCCCTCCTCCCGCTCCCCTCCTCCCGCTCCCCTCCTCCCGCTCCCCTCCTCCCGCTTTCGCACCTCCGCTCCCGCTCCCCTCCTCCCGCTCCCCTCCTCCTGCTTTCGCACCTCCGCTCCCGCTCCCCCCCCCCCCCCCCCCCCCCCCCCCCTTCCCCCCCCCCCCCCCCCCCCCCCCTCCGCTCCCGCTCCCCTCCTCCTGCTTTCGCACCTCCGCTCCCGCTCCCCTCCTCCCGCTCCCCTCCTCCTGCTTTCGCACCTCCGCTCCCGCTCCCCCTCCTCCCGCTCCCCCTCTTCCCGCTTCCGCCCCAAGCTCCCCTCCGCGGGCCGTGCACGGCTGAGCGACCGACGATGCGCGAGGCAAAGCCGCCGCCGCCGCCGCCGCCGCCGCCGCCGCCGCCGCCGCCGCCGCCGCCGCCGCCGCCGCCGCCGCCGCCGCCGCTGCCGCCGCCATCGAGCTGCTCACGGTTCAACATTCGACAGTCCGTCGTCGCTTCGCTGACGTCAGCTACAGGAGCGTGGCCCGCTCGGAGAGTCGGCGAGAGCGAGCGCAACTCCGCGGCGGATCTGAGGCGAGTCTGAGGCTGCTGCCGCGACCGCGCTTTTAGGCCGCCGCCGCCGCAGCCCCGCCCCGTGGTTCGCACGCGCCGCGACCTCTTTTCCCTTTGCATTTTTGGCCTCGCTGCTCGCTTCTTGAACTCCGTAAGTGAGCGTAAGCTCGCTCGCGATCATCGAACGAAACGCTTGCTGAAGGCGTGTCGTAAAGAGAATTTATTACTCGCATTGTGTACTGCAATCCGTGCTTGTTTACTAGTTGAATAAGATGTTACCCCGCAGCTATAATCAAAAAACCTGCACGAATAGCATCTTTGAAAGGAAGTCGGCGTAAATGTAAGCTCTTACACCACGCCAATAATAGCAGCAAAGCATGAACCTCAGACGGTGAGCCTAAGAGAACGCAATATTTATTACTTCTGTCGTAAGCTCCGGCGAAAGTCCGCCTTGGCGGTCGCTCATGGAATAGAAAATATAAAAATAATGTATGCAGTGTAATATAATGTGTATATATAATATGATTCAATAAAACTAGTCTTTTGCATTCCTGCAACTTCGTTCTGACGCAAACGCTACATAGCCTTGACCGCATCATTGACCGGGGGAGACTTTACGGAGCGTGCGCACTTGCATCGCACAGCTGGCTTCGTCGTCTTAGTCCCATTTCTACCGCCGCGGGTCGCCGCGTCGATTGCACTCATTTACAGATATTCTGCTGCGGCTCGACGTCTGTCGGAGAAGCGACAGGGCGTCACTCTAGCGACAAAAAAATGGCCCCACCTAGCGTTCAATGGAGCCGATCGGTTCCCGTTGCACCGGCAGTAAATTCTCAAAATTTCAGAAATTCCAAATAAAAAAAAAGAGTTACAATTATGAAAAAATGTAAAATAAAAGCTTAGCTGATTTAGCGGCCTTGTTTATGCAGCGTAAGCCTTTGCGGTTGTCACCGCCGCTTGCAGCGGGCAATAAAGAATCACTCACTGCACGACTCGAACGCAAGACCTGGGTAGTGAATAGCGAGCACCTTACCTCCTGCGCTGCGGCGCAAAGGAATTGACCGAAATTTTAAGTGAAGCAATTCGCATTAAAATGATGCCCGCTCGACACGGCCAAAGGCAGGCGACTCTTCCGACTCGACCCCAAGTCACGCTCCGTGTAATCCGGAAAATCATCGCGAGCTGAGGAAGAGGCGCGTCTGCCCTGCGTCTGCGCTACTCTTTGATCTACGCGCCTTCGGATAGCAAAGCCAGCCGAACAAACTCCCCCTGCGCTGCTGCTGCTGCTGCTGCTGCATGCGTTCGCTCGCTTCGCTGCGCGGACAATAAATGCACGGCGGATTCAGTGGGAAAAGGAAATATTTCTCCGAGGCACCGCTAGGAGAGACAGTGGCCTACGTCATTTCCGCGGTGCGCCAGCTCTCTTGCGATGCTGGTTTGATCTAGCGGCTGAGGTGCTCGCCCCGACCGAGGTCTGACTAAGATCGTGGCCTCGAGCCCCGAGGCATATGTGAAGCGCCTGAATAGAGATTTAGTTCTCTTGGGGCGCTATACAAATGAATTATATATTATATATTATTATATTATACTGTACATATTGGTTATACGCCGGTTATACGCCGGTTATACGCCGGTTATACGCCGGTTATACGCCGGTTATACGCCGGTTACACGCCGGTTACACGCCGGTTACACGCCGGTTACACGCCGGTTATACGCCGGTTATACGCCGGTTATAGGAGAGACAGTAGCCTACGTCATTTCCGCAGTGTGCCAGCTCTCTATTGGTTATACGCCGGTTATACGCCCCTCTCAGCTACGACTGTGGAGCGCCGCTCCGCCCCGCCCACCCCAGGTCCGCCTCGCCGAGCCGCGGCCGCTGCGGCGGCCTCGAGCCGCAGCGGCCGCGGCTCGAGGCCGCCGCCGCACTCTGCTGTCTGCGAGCCTGTCTGCGCCGCTCGCGGGAGCTGCGACGGCCACGGCGGCGAGATCGGCCTGACAGGACGGCCTGACGGGACGGCTCGGTCCACTCGGCCGCCATAGCGCGGCGGACGGACGGATGGATTTCGCGCACGCGCCCCGGCGCTCGTCGATGCGGCGACTGACGAGCAATTGGCCTTGAATTGAACCGGATTTCCTGCTCGCGTCGGCTGCTGCTGACCGGGCAGCGCAGCAGCCGATGTCTGTTCGCTTACAAATTGCCAGCTGCATCCTGTCACAAGCTGGACGCAGTTGGATTCTTCTTCCAGTCGTTCGGTACTACGTCGCATTCGGTACATCTGTCGCAAGTCAACGGCTTTCGCGCAGATGCGCACGGTGGATTGGTAATTTGGTACGTAGGTGCTTTCCATAGCAGTCCTTGACCTTGGCTTCGCTGCCGCTCAACCTTTCTTTGTGCGTTTTTCGGCGCCGTTAGGCTGCTGCCTTTCTTTCATGCCCCATCAAAAGGAATGTCGCATTTGATTTGTTACCCCCTGTCGAAATCTGGGTCGGAAGCAGTTGGATTCTCTTTCCGGTCGTTTGGTACTACGCTATTTCATTCTTTGCCTGGCAACTTAGGCGAGGTTTTTATTCGCAATTGTTGAATGCATAGCTTAAGCTGCTGTCGGTCACCTGAAGTGACGGCGAACGATTCTGGCTATCGTTCCTATCCGTGCATCCACACCCATCCGACCGAATGTGTCAGCTGCTCATAGCAGAAGAAGCCAGCGCGTGCGTTCGTGCGTTCGCAGGCAGCTATCGATTCGGGCTCTGCCTCGAGTGCTCGAGTCGGACGCTCTCACTGCGATTGCTCTCGACGTGTCAGCTGACTTCGGCTTACCGCGAGTGAGCTTTAGATTGAGCACTCGATGTGGGACGCGAAGTGATCGCCTCAGCAGAAGTAGGTGCACCGGCACCGTCACAGTGTGCAGGAGGCGAGCTGAAAAGAAGAGCTGGCATCGCATCACCTCGTTTTGGCGGCA
Organism: Cristatella mucedo; assembly: GCA_009760855.2. Classification (NCBI taxonomy): domain Eukaryota; kingdom Metazoa; phylum Bryozoa; class Phylactolaemata; family Cristatellidae; genus Cristatella; species Cristatella mucedo. The sequence goes on from WPIO01000165.1 coordinate 608,830, forward strand.
ACGTCTGTTCTCCTGCTGCCGACCTTGTGACCTTTTCTCGCCGCTCCGCGCTAGCTCCGGCCTCCGAGCGGCTCCGCACTTCCTCGGCTACGCCGCTCGCTCTCTCTTCACTGCATGCGATTAAGTGCTAGAGCGCTGGCTACCGAACGCCGGCTACCGAAAGCCTCTCGGCTAGGTGTGTAATATAGAAAACTTTCCTGCGCAACACCTGCCTGCCTAGTCTTCGTTGAGTTACTAAAAGAGATACATTACATTACTACGTTTTGGTACTGTAAGGCATACTTCATCTAAGAGAGATGTGTCTGTGTTACTAGTGAACAATTGCTACGGGCAGCTTGCTGCGTCACTGTCTTATGGCTTTTAGTTAGAGCTTTTAGTTAAAGCTTTTAGTTGGAGCTTTTATTTGGAGCTTTTAGTTAGAGCTTTTAGTTAGAGGTTAGAGCTTAGAGCTTAGACTTGGCTGTTGGCCGGGTGGAATTGCGCGATGGATGCAGGTTTGCAATCTTGTGACTCTGATGCAAAGCCATGCTTAGGGCACATTTAGTGGTTGCTTGCCTTTGCGATCACGTTGTGATACGTCACATAAGCCAAAGCTTCTAAGCCTTCATCATGCTGCGGCAGTGACAGGAGCAGTGGTCCCCTAATCCATAGAGCTGCCCACACTTCTAGCTCGGAGTCACTGATCTCTCACCGATGGCCGGGGCGGTGCGTTTTTCCACTGGGGGCGGGTCTTTGAGTTGGACAAATGTCTTGACTGTTCCGAAGCCAGCGTTTGCATTGATGGACGCACCTTCACAGGCAACGCATACCAGCACGCAGCAGGGTGCCGACGGCCCTTTTCCCGTTCCAGCTCTTCTCCCGCCCTTTCACATATAAGCTCTTTCATATATCGGCCCCTTCCCATGTAAGCTCTTCTCTCGTGCCCACTCGAGATCTGGCCGCGAGAATCTTGTCTGCATCGAATCGCGTCGCTTGTTCCGCCGACCGTCCACTTCGGCTGCATCGGCATCGAAAGAAGCTCCGGCCGCTTCATCATCGATCGCTGAGCAGCGGCGGCGATGCGCTGCCGCTTCGTGCTCGCATCCGTCGCTTCGGCGTCGGGTCGCTTCGGCCCTGACTCGGCGACCTAGGCGGTCTCTCGCACACGTCGCCATCCGCCAGCCGAGTGTCAGTGTTCAGCTGGGGTGCGATTGCTCCTCGAGAGAGAGAGAGAGAGAGAGAGAGAGAGAGAGAGAGAGAGAGAGAGAGAGAGAGAGAGAGAGAGAGAGAGAGAGAGAGAGAGAGAGAGCGAGAGAGAGAGAGAGAGAGAGAGAGAGACAGAGACAGAGACAGAGAGAGACAGAGAGACAGAGACAGAGTGTGTCTCGAAGCGCACCCGCACCACTCGGACGCCTCGCTTGCAGGGAGGAGGCGACCCTCGCCGCCCGCGCCCTCGGCGCCGCCCGCCTCCTCATCCTCCACCCCCTCCGCTCCGGGCCACTGTCGACGCTTTTTCTGCCGACGCGCGCGCTCGCGCGCCCGACGAGTCGACGAGCGGCAGCCGGCACAAAAAAGCCGAACCTTCGCGAGCGTCTTCGCGAGGCGGCGTCTTTCTTTTCGAGCGGCGTCGCCTGCCTGCCTGCCTGCCTGCCTGCCTGCCTGCCTGCCTGCCTGCCTGCCTGCCTGCCTGCCTGCCTGCCTGCCTGCCTGCCTGCCTGCCTGCCTGCCTGCCTGCCTGCCTGCCTGCCTGCCTGCCTGCCTGCCTGCCTGCCTGCCTGCCTGCCTGCCCGCTTGATGCTCGCCGAGCGAGCTTCGGTTTCTTGCACCTGGCGCGGCGGACCTGGCTACTAGTGCGGTCCGCAGCGCCGATCGACCGCCTTCGCGAGATAACCTGTTCGGCTCGTTCAGCTCAGCAGCATTCAGCTTCATTCGACGCGAAAGCGACCCGAAAGCCAGGGAGCTGGGGCTGGAGGGGAACTGCATGGTGTAAGAATATCCACCTTCTCTGCGGAGTGGACAGGTGAGCATGCCGCCGCTAGTTTTTTTGGAATCGCTAGTCCAAGGATTGAGCTTCCGGCGGTTGACTGTGCTTCCATCGCCACTAGCGAGCTTTTGTCAAAGCTTCTATAAAGCACTGCATCACTTTATCTGCACCACTCATGTACTGGCTTTTATGGATCTCGAAGTCACGCTAGCATTCGCAAGCCTTGGCGTTATTTATGGGGGCAAAAGCGTGCGTTTGCCCGTGCACTTACGAGTGAGTAATAAGCAGACGACAAAGCCCCCCTCGATGGCCTGCCAGATGTTGACTCTTTGTACCCACCTAATGAGTGTTCGGAGCATGCGCGTAGGGGCGTCTCTTTTCGGGCTGCTCGCTGATTGGCTGCAAGACTTCGCCAAAATCCCTTTTCGGGCTGCTCGTTGATTGGCTGCAAGACTTCGCCAATCCCTTTATTACGCAACCAGGATTACTGGCCATTGCTGTAGCGCGTAGCAGCCTGCTCAGGCCAACCAGCTGCTAGCCGACTATTCAGCAACTTCATGAATGAGTAGAGGAGAGACCAAGGCAGAGAGGGAGACAGAGAGAGAGAGAGAGAGAGAGAGAGAGAGAGCCGGCGATATCGGTAGCTAGTTTTTCGGCGTTTGTGGCTCAGATCGTATGCTGGTATTTGCTGTCTCTCCACCAGTGCTCTCCTTTCTGCTGGCCAAGGCCGCTAGCACTGCGCCACTGCTTCGCTCAGTTTAGAGCGGGCACCTGCTGGCCTCTGCAAACCAGCCGAGACAATTCCCAGAGGTAGCGGTAGCCTTCGGTGTAGCTAGCCGATTCGAAGGTACTCCGCTGGCTGCTGCTGCTGCTGCCTCTCAGGTGTGTCTACGTCTGGCTGTAACGCATCAAAGCAGCAAATACAAAGCTGGTGTTATGCTGGAGAGTTATGTAGAGCGCTCAAAGCTCAACGTCAAAGCCTAAGTGGCTTTTCGCACGCGCTTGACAGCCAGCAGGCTTCACCTCTGCCGCCGCCGCAGTGAAGACGAGAAGAGTCGAGAGAAATTGAAAAGCTGCATCAGCTGTATCGGGAGAGCAACTGATGAGTGCGTAGCACTGAAGTAGCAGCTCCGGAATAGGTGAGTGCTATCAGGTGAGTGCAGGTGAGAGCTAGCAGGTGAGTGCTGGCAGGTGAGTGCAGGTGAGAGCTAGCAGGTGAGTGCTGGCAGGTGAGTTCAGGTGAGAGCTAGAAGGTGAGTGCAGGTGAGAGCTAGAAGGTGAGTGCTGGCAGGTGAGTGCAGGTGAGAGCTAGCAGGTGAGTGCAGGTGAGAGCTAGCAGGTGAGTGCAGGTGAGAGCTAGCAGGTGAGTGCTAGCAGGTGAGTGCATGTGAGAGCTAGCAGGTGAGTGCTGGCAGGTGAGTGCAGGTGAGAAGTAGCAGCTCCGGAGCGGCTGGTGGTGAGCATGTGTCACAGTCGGCAGCATGAGTAGAGAGGAGTGGAGGAGAGTAGATGTCGTCGCGTGAGCTAAGTGGAAAGGAGTTCCACGGTGCAAGACCTGCCGAGCAAAGGCTTCTGTCTCCTCGGTGCGACTGAGCCAAGCCCCGGGAGGAGGAGCCTGCGGGTGAGAGCGCGCGCGCGGAATTTCACTCCGTTTCTGCTTATCGACGGATTCTGCCATCGAAGCTCAGCGAAGGAGACGCGCGGAGGTGACGCCTCTAGAATTGGTTGAGTAACCTTGCAGCCATATTCACGACTAGCTGCTGTGGCCAAGTGGCCCTTGTTTTGATGGAATTGCAATAATCTAGTCGAAATAGAACCAGCGAACTCGTTAAATTTCTCGCAAGCCACCGTGGAAGACAATTTTTCTAATCTTGGATATGGATAGGACGTGATGGCTAGCTGTGGAAGCAGTCGTCTTGATGAAGCTGTCAAAATTTAGGCAGCTATCAAAGACGACTCCTAAATTCCGAGAGGGTGGTGATGGTTGCACACTGGCGTCGACTATTAACAAGCAAAGTCTTCTAGTCTAATAGCAGGTTTTTGTGTCAGATGCGTAGCAGTTCTGTTTCATCGTCATTGAGTTTAAGGTAATATGCCCACATCCAGGATCGAATTCGTGGCAAGCATTCAGTTTGTCAGTCACTACAGAAATCGTCTGTAACTGCTGCAAACCTCGGCAATTTGTCCTGTCTGTCGTCAACTGCCGAGCCGTCACATCATGCCAGCCCACTTCCGATCGAGCTTCTCTGATTCAGCTTGTCAAGCGTCGAATCGATATAAAGAGTCTCGGTCTTGCTGACAGGTCACTTTCGATAGGCTGCCTATCTGACACCCTTGCTCGCCCACAGGGTTCAAGCACCGAGAACTCCTCACCATCTAGTTATCAGGCCAGTCCTCAAGTAACGGACGGTAAATGGACCCTTATGGGACTACAAAGGAGACTGGTCTGCTGGATGACTTGACCACCACGCGACACAGGTTGAAACCCGATTGGGCAAGTAGGATTTGAACCAAGCCAAAAAAACCAAGACTCGTCGGCCAGACCGGTCGTTATTCTCAATCGGTCAGGTAGGATATTGAGATCAGTAGTGTTGAACTCGGCTGATGGGTTCCGCCAAGCCGAAGCAAACAAAACAAGCAAGAACAAAGCAAGAAAAGTTGGACGACAAAAACCCGGCACAGCATTAAAATAGGTACTATATACTATATACGAAGAGCGTGCACGAAAGATGTCTGGAATGGTATGTACGTACGAACGATCGTACATTCCCAAGTTTCAAGTTGATCGTATCGTTACTATCGGAGATGCAGCGTAGGCAAGATATCGAGTGCTGGTATATGACTTGGTCGCGAAGGAGAGCAAATGAGAACGGCAAGATATAGAAATACGACGGGGCTACGCATTGCACTAACATTCAATCCATAGATAAATACGGATCTTTCCGAATACGTCAATCTTACGATACGATTATATAGCATCAGCAGAGCATATCCGCGATAGCTGGCAATCTGCCTCAGGCAAGCCGGCCAGTGAGACCCGCGACGGCTGAGACTTGGTGTCTGACCCGAGCTCGCCGTACCAATCTCAAGCTATGCACGGCATAAATTGTAACTTGAAATCACCTCACTTTCCCTTGAACGGCACTGAATCAAAATTTCCAGACTGATTTCTAGTGAATGACGCCATACTTCCGTCCAAATCGCGAGCAGCTGCCTGAGCCGCTGCCTAAACCGCCAGCGGCTCAGGCAGCGTGTTCAATGGCTGCTACAGGAAGAGGATCAGCGCACCCAGAGTACATCAGCGTACTCAGTAGGTTCGATGATAATTGACTCCTTATTCACCGCGCCCTGGCGGCGGTGAATACTGCTAGCAATAGTTTAGTTATCGAACAATAGTCACTTCTAGGTTGTGAGCCAAAATTAAACACTACTATAAATCTATTTCTGGCAAGTAAATAAGGAGTTGAGGCCTTGAATAGACCATCAGTTGGAAGGTTGACTTCGAGGGGGTGCAACATTATTTTGTAAATTGAATTTTAAACATTGTTTAAAGTAACTTACAGCATGTTCGTTCATGACTGAGAAGCTTATATTGGCAAAGTTTACCAAGAAAACGTAAATAGATACCTTTAATTGTATGAAGGAAATCACTTTTCTGAACTTGATGTAGTACTTCCAGTGTTAATTGATCTTACATTAAGATTTTATTTACTCTGTTCCGGTCAACTGTCGATCGCTAAAACTCGCTATAGCATTTATAACTGGCTTATCTTTTAACACGCAAATATCCAAAAACTTAAAATTGTTGACACATTTTGTCACTCCCCCTTGTTAGTTATAATAATAATAATAATAATAATGCACTTGGAAAGCGCCCTCAGTGAACTCAAGCTCTTTCTAGGTGCTTTACATTTGCTGCAAAGGGAAATGAAATTGAATGGTGAGTAATATCGTGCTTGATACAGAAACAACATGAATAACATGGTTAGGGGTGACATGCACAGGGTCCGCAAGCAAATGTGGTTAGTGGCAGCATGCACAATGTCAGCACGCATAAGCATATCAAGGACGAATCACAGGGACCAACTCAATACTGACCTTAATAGGTGTGTTTTTAAGTTCTTTTTAAATGTGGTCAAGTCAGGGGATGTTCTGACGACAGTCGGGAGGGAGTTCCAGGCTTTAGGAGCATACGAACTAAATGCACGGTCTCCAAAGAATTTAAGGTTTGTACGAGGTATTGGTAGACTGTTGGATTCGGAAAAGCGGGTGGTACGATGCTTGGCCTGGTGGAGGAGTAGATCTGAGAGATAGGCTGGAGCCAAAGAAGGAAGTGACCTGAAAGTGAGCGACAAAACCTTGAAGTCAATCCGGAGCTTGACTGGTAGCCAGTGCAGGTCGGCGAGAAGTGGTGTGATGTGGCAACTTCGACGCTCACGACAGACAAGCCTAGCTGCAGAGTTTGGCACCAGCTGCAATCGCCTGATTGCACATGCCGTTAGGCCAGTAAGCAGTGAGTTGCAGAAGTCGAGACGGGATGTCACGAATGCATGGACCAACTTAGACGTGGTATCTTTATCTAAACAAGCCCGAATTTTAGCAATTACACGCTGCAGCTACGCTATTACTGTACCGCTATTACTGGCCAGTACCGGTCTCAATGGTAGAAAAACAGAAAGTTGTATTCAGTTCAAACGCATTATTTGCATGTTAATCGGAGTTTACTGCGGAATTACTAACAGCAACCTAAAATTCAGGCTAGGATAGATGCAGGTTGATCGACGGATACAGAGCAGAGTTCTTATGCTGACCCACAAGGCCCGCCATGACTTGGCTCCTCCATAACTAGCTGAACTGCTACACCAGTTTCAACCCGTTCACGCCCTCAGGCCCAGCATGGACAATATATTAGCTGTTCAATTCCTCTCCTTACAAACCGTTGGCGACATGAGTTTTTGCTCTGCAGATCCGAGACTGTGGAACTTACTTCCACGATTCTTACGAAACGACAACTGCTCTCCTTCTGCTAATTAGGGCACATCCTTTCAAGCCACCCTGAGCTACTACTTCCACGCTACTCACTAAGTCGGCTGCTCTCCTAAATCACATACGATTCTCACTGTCTCTTTGCTGCTTGAAATAAAGTCTGTTGGCTACAAAGCATGCACAAAAAGCCTCGTTGGCTTCGAATGCGCTAAGCCAAACTCTCCCGCGTAGCACTCGCATAGTCGGTGTGGCTTTGTGGAGTTAAATGCGGAGATTGACTACATAACATTCAGCAAAATACAGATTTCAATGCATCGGAGATGAATAATTTAACAATCGCTACTGAAATTAAAACCCGAAAACATATATGGAAAAGGGCAGCTTCAAAATGCAAACGGGACGTCCGATTCACTAACTACTTAATTATCGAACTCGTTCGCTCAAGATTAAAAATTGGTCATTCTGAGGAGCTCAAATATTGATATATTAAAAGTTCCAATTTTACATCCTAACCAAGCTTTAAATTAGGCGGCATCAAAGATTACTTTGACTTGCGATGAAATATTCGAAGCTATTCGGACATTTTGGCCTCGAAGTGGTAATTCGATGTGCGATAATAACTGAGAATCCAATGGAAAGCTCTCTACTTAGTAAGGCTTGACAGCCAAATCAAATCAAGTTGAATGTCCGGTTAAAATTTCGTTCGAACATACTCTCATGGGTAATTGTGACGCCCAAACGGGTCGCTCGTGACTGGTCAAGGCAGCTGCAGTGCGTCAGCAGGTCAAGGCAGCTTCAGTGCGTCATTGGACTTTTTAATTCGCCAGTGTTTCGCGGAGCACTTACTCTAGTTTGCAGCTTCACAACAGGGTGGTCTAATCTGTATTTGCTAACTCTCGCCTTATTCTTATGTGAAAGGTATGCAAATTTGTCGAAACGGATCGTAATAAAATGTCTAAAACAGCCTTGAACCTTTCTCCTTCGCTCCATTATTGCCAGAAACTGAACCTCTGCAATTATGGTGAAATACTTACCCATTGTATACTGCTCTTGTCTGGCTTTACTTCTTCTGTTCTTAAACCAAATCTAAAGCGAGATTTGTCAATGTTAAAATTGGGAAATCACGTGAGGATTTTTCTAAGTCACACGCTTGCAAAAGTGGTCAATCCTAATCAAAGTGAGAGCTCAGACCTCAATTGTTTCAATCGATAAATCTAGTCGTTGAGCGATTTCCTGCATTGCTTGTTTCGAAGGTCTCGGATTTTCGTTGAATTTCGACGCGAGCACCTCCAGATGCACAGCTGAAAATGTCGTCCGCCGTTTCCTCATTCTAGGAGGCTCTTAAGCGAACGATAATATCTGTTGTCGGCATACTTCTGCCATTTTAGGAAGAACAAGCGACCACGCGCGTCGCACAGCGCTGTGTCCCCGACCGTCGGCTAGACGAGTGAGGCAGTTTGAGGAGTCCCTATTACCTTGCGTATTAGCGATGGCTGGCTCCGACGGCGTTCCGTGGGCGTTGCGAGGAGCTCCTGCGGAGACGCCTGAGCCGCCGGGTAATTCTAGAGGGTTGACCATTGACCTCGTCTGACCATATCCACTGCCGCGCCAACTGAAATCTTCGATCCGCATCACTATCCCATTCGATATTTCGAGAAGGCACGGACGGCAGCTAAAAGCAGCAGCAGCGCTTCCAGCCGAGATTGTCAATCTCTGACCCGACAGAGAAAATGCTCCTGCATGTCGACATGACGACGAAATCGCTCGTCCGGGAGATGGAGTGGTGACAGGAAAAGCAGCCAGAGGCAGCGGCACACCTGGCCTCAGACCTGGGCGATACGATACTGGGATGTAATGCAATGCCATAGGTCCTCGGCTGTCACGTGAAGTATCCTTATTTTCCTGGGAGGCTGAGGCCACAAACTGAGGAATCCCGAGTACTCCCGGAGGGACTCTCTGAGGAGGCGTTGCTTGACCTGTCGTCGAGCTAGGATGCAGAACTATATTTGATTCATGAGCCATTGGAAGAAGAGAGGCCGCACGCTCGACCTTGATCTTCCGGTCTAAAGGCCACGGTTCTTGGCTGTCACGTGAAGTATCCTTATTTTCCTGGGAGGCTGAGGCCGCAAACTGAGGAATCCCGAGTACTCCCGGAGGGACTCTCTGAGGAGGCGTTGCTTGACCTGTCATCGAGCTAGGATGCAGAACTATATCTGATTCATGAGCCATTGGAAGAAGAGAGGCCGCACGCTCGACCTTGATCTTCCGGTCTAAAGGCCACGGCTCTTGGCTGTCACGTGAAGTATCCTTATTTTCCTGGGAGGCTGAGGCCGCAAACTGAGGAATCCCGAGTACTCCCGGAGGGACTCTCTGAGGAGGCGTTGCTTGACCTGTCGTCGAGCTAGGATGCAGAACTATATCTGATTCATGAGCCATTGGAAGAAGAGAGGCCGCACGCTCGACCTTGATCTTCCGGTCTAAAGGCCACGGCTCTCTTGGCTGTCACGTGAAGTATCCTTATTTTCCTGGGAGGCTGAGGCCGCAAACTGAGGAATCCCGAGTACTCCCGGAGGGACTCTCTGAGGAGGCGTTGCTTGACCTGTCGTCGAGCTAGGATGCAGAACTATATCTGATTCATGAGCCATTGGAAGAAGAGAGGCCGCACGCTCGACCTTGATCTTCCGGTCTAAAGGCCACGGCTCTTGGCTGTCACGTGAAGTATCCTTATTTTCCTGGGAGGCTGAGGCCGCAAACTGAGGAATCCCGAGTACTCCCGGAGGGACTCTCTGAGGAGGCGTTGCTTGACCTGTCATCGAGCTAGGATGCAGAACTATATCTGATTCATGAGCCATTGGAAGAAGAGAGGCCGCACGCTCGACCTTGATCTTCCGGTCTAAAGGCCACGGCTCTTGGCTGTCACGTGAAGTATCCTTATTTTCCTGGGAGGCTGAGGCCGCAAACTGAGGAATCCCGAGTACTCCCGGAGGGACTCTCTGAGGAGGCGTTGCTTGACCTGTCATCGAGCTAGGATTCGGAATTATATTTGATTCATGAGCCATTGGAAGAAGAGTTCCCCTTGACAGAAGAGAGGCTGTGTCCTCGATCTTGACCGTCTGGTGTAAAGGCCAACTTTGATTGCGAGTCATATTAGCTCCAATATCCATCGAGCCTTGGATTGGTTGCTGATCCGTCACGGCGCGTGCACCTAGAGAAAAGTTTCGGGATTTCAGCATATCATCGCTTCGATTAACCTGTCCAGCCGTGTTGGGTTCTAATGGGGCATCGTTTGATTCCCCGTCGTCGTCATTATCGTCGTCAGGCTTTCGTTTCCCGTCTCCAGTGGCTCGTGGCATATCACTGCTACTCGAGCTGGCGTGCGGTTGAAGAGGTTGAATTGGCCGTGGAGGTGGAGATCGCGGAGATGACGGAAACGATTGCTGAAACGATTGGTCCCGATCTGTCGGAAACGATTGATCCGTCGATGGCATCGATCCCGATCCGTCCCGATTCGGTTGGTCGTCGTTCCGCCGCATCTTAGTAAGGCCGACCAAGTTGCGATTGTACCGACACTCAACACTCCTCGTCTGGATTCTTTCCTTTTAATCGAAATAAGGATGGAAATGCGGCCGACTGCAATTTAAAAATGCAGCGTGCTTTCATTAAGCAATTTCCGCGCTCAAACAGTTTGCCAGTCAAACGGCGCGCTCATTGGCGGATCCATACAGTCCGGTGCACTTCACTTCCTGCTGAGCCAAAACGCCAGTCAGCTCTTGGAGCACAACCGGTATAGCGACGCCATCTTATTCCCTTCCTATTCGATCATTGGGATACAGGCTACGCTGCATGACATGTTTGAGTAGCTTCTCATTCATGCTAGCATGTTCATAGTTCGCAGGTGCAGTCATTCACAAGCAAAGACTGCACATAGACCGCCGGCATTGCTACCGGAAATTAAATGTAACGTTACATAACGTTTAGTTCAAGACAGCCAGGCGTGACCGAAAATTAGCTGCAACGGGCTTCAGATGCTACGAGTTAATCAGCCGGATTATCATCGATTATTATTATTATCATCGATTATTATTATTATCATCGATTATTATCGAATCATTGCACGGCTCTGGTGAATCCGCTGGCAGAGTTGACACTACAATCTTGTATATTTATGCAAATAGATATTGTAGCTATCTGCACAATCTTGTTGAGTCCCCTACGGCGTCTGAGCCTGAGCATCGGGTGAGCACGGTCATCTATTATCTACGATCCATTTTTGTAAGAGAAGCCTTGCCAGAGGTAAAAGTGCAAGCGCCATCTTTGCAAGAGAAGCCTTGCCAGAGGTAAAAGCGCAAGTGCCATCTTTCGCGAATCTTTTGGTTCAGGGTCGTCCTAAAGGATCGTTTGCCGGCTATTTGTTTCCAAATCAACGCTCTTGTGCGTGCCAAGTTAATCATTTATTGGTGAGCCGCGATGGCACACTAGGTAAGGCGGTTGCTTTCACGACCTCGGTCCCGAGGTCGCGGGTTCGATTCCTGCGGTGGGCGATTCCTTATCGCCACTGCAAGCGGCAGTGATAACCATAAAGGCTCTTCTGTCACTATAGAAAAAGAGGCTGTTTAATCAGCTAGGATTTATTTATTTATCGCGCCAAGCTAGATTTCTATTCAAAAGCTAGTTACTCGTGACCTCGAGACCGTCTTTGGCGTTTTCGCCGCATTTCAGCCCCACAGATTTGTAGTTCGGACATTGCCTCTTTGACGGGGGGCCCAAACGATCTTATTTATAATAGTGGCAGCAGTACAAAATTTTTTTGCATCGAAAACTTTTTTGCACGCCAGAGTCACTAGTCAGTCGCGAAGTGAGCGTTCCGTTAGGTCGCGAAGTGAGCGTTCCGTTAGGTCGCTTCTATACTGCATTCGCTTGCTACCGGAAACACTTCCAAGAACTTCTTCTACGGCCTTTCAGCGGCGGTTACACCCCCCTTATTCACTTCCGCCCAGATTCTCCATCTGAAAAAAACCAGCGCTTTGAGCTACCGTTAGCAGCACTCGTCTGCTCTAAACTCTAATCATTTAGTTGAACTTCGAAACCTCCCACGAGGCCAAGCCTTATTTAGGTCAAATGCACCTGCAGCCAGAAAACCTTCGCACACCGGCATCGTGAGAATAAAAGAAAATAATTGAGACATAAGAGCCTTAAATTCTATCACCACTGCTTGCAATGGCAATGAAGGATTGCCCACTGCAGGATTTGAACCCACGCTCTCGAGCCCTAGGTCGTGAAAAGCAGCCGCCTTACCTAGTGCGCCAGCTCAGCTCGCCACCCTAACATTTCGAAATCTATGGTGTAACTTTGCGACCACCGTTTTCTGATCGTTTTCTCTTTTGTTATCGCGAATCGTCGTTTTCCACGTGCCCCACCCACCCTAATCTTTGCACAGGGATTCTTTGCAAGTATTTAGTAACCTAGCCAGCAGCGTATCACCCGCTTTTCGGAATCCAACAGTCTACCAATACCTCGTACAAACCTCAAATCCTTTAGAGACCGTGCATTTAGTTCGTTTGCTCCCAAAGCCTGGAACTCCCTCCCGACTTGCGTCAGAACATCCCCTGACCTGACCACATTTAAAAAGAACTTAAAAACACACCTGTTTAGGAGAGCATTTAGTGGGTCCCTGTGATTCGTCCTTGATGTGCTTATGCGTGCTGACACTGTGCATGCTGCCACTAACCACATTTGCATGCTGACGTCACCCCTAACCATTTGCATGTCACCCCTAACCATGTTATTCATGTTGTTTGTGCGTCAAGCACGATATTACTCACTATTCAATTGCATTTCTCTTTGCAGCAAATGTAAAGCGCCTAGAAAGAGATTGAGTTCTCTGAGGGCGCTTTATCAAGTGCATTATTATTATTAATAATATTAGCTTACTGTTTCGATTCCAACCGAAGACAATTAGTTTTTGCGCATTGCAAGTGGAATATATGGCCGCTAAGGCTCTCGTGCCTTTTTGTAAATGAGGAAATGTTGAATCAATTGAATCAATCAGCTTACCTTAACCTCTTACTAGAAGCTTACGTACTTAATCTGCAGCTGTGCATAGAATTACCATACAACAGTTGTCAGCGTCAGTGTTAATTTCCATGCCCTTGTGGTGCACGCAAAGAAACTCACTTCCTTGAGGATGAAGTAGAGAATACTTACTACACTATTTGCACTGCTTTATTCTACCTCCTATCGCATCTGACGCCCTATGAGCTGAAATGTGTGCACTGACTGACCCATTATCTCACTTGTAGCTCATGTGCAAGACCCTACTCAGATCGAGGATCACACGCCAAATTTTCTCCTAAAACTTTATGCTATGTTAATAATATTAATAATAAAGATAACAATAATGCCTTTGATATAGCAGCCTCAGAGAACTCAATTTATTTCTAGGCACTTTACATTTGCTGCAAAGGAAGCGCGATCGAATACACAGTGGTAGCCTGCAAAAAAACTGCGACAAGAGCCAAAGCTTCTGTCGCCAACTTCTTTAAGCGAAGGAATGGAACAGCAAATTTATTTTCCACACAGGACCTGAGTGCGCAAACAGGCTGAAACTGATGCAGCAGTTCAGCTAGGTACGAAGAAGCCAAGCCGTGGTGGGCCTTGTGGGTCAGCGTAAGAACTTTGCTGTGTATCCGTTGATCAACCTGCATCCATCCTAGCTCTTTTAGCAAAGGAGACACGTGCTCAAACCCCTGGGACTTGAAGACTAGCCTTGCAGCAATATTCATAGTCTGCTGCAGTGGCCTCATAGCTTTCTTTGGCAGCCCAGCCAAAAGGGATTTACAATAATCAAGCCGAGACAGAACTAAGGAGCTAGTTAAGTTTTTACAAGCCACTGTGGGAGACAGCTCCTAATCTTGCATAGGGATCGGACGTGATGGCTAGCTGTAGAAGCAGTCTTCTGAATGAAGCTTTTGAAATTGAGGCAGCTGTCGAACACGACACCTAGATTACGAGCACGTGGTGATGGTCGCACGACAGCATCGCCTAATAGAAGAGCAAAGCCTTTTAATTCAGCCACACGCTTAGGGTGTCCTATGAGCAGCAGTTCGGTTTTATCCTCATTTAATTTCAGGAAGTTTTCCGACATCCAGGATCGAATATCGGCAAGGCAAGCATTCAGTTTCTCAGTTGCTGCAGCAGATTCCGACGGTTTGAATGGCAAATACAACTGAGTATCGTCAGCATAGAAGTGATATCCTATTCCGTGGGCCTTAATCACTTTTCCCAGAGGTTGCGTATTAATGGAGAACAGCAAGGGACCGAGTACAGACCCTTGAGGGACTCTCGAGGTGACCCTTCTCGTGTGTCAGACCTGACCCCCACACGACAGGGATTGAACACGATCAGAAAAGTACGATTTAAACCACGCCAGTGCTTCGTCTGCCAATCGTTGTCCTCAACCGTTCAAGCAGAACCTCGTGATCAATGGTGTCGAAGGTAGCTGACAAATCTAGCAGAGCTAGGGCAGTGACGTTCCTTTCATCGTTGCCACATAGAATGTCATTGTTAAGACGGAGGAGAGCAGTTTCAGTGGAGTGCTGCCTCTTGAACCGTGATTGAAATGTTTCTGACATTCCATTCTTTTAAATATGTGCAACCAGCTGCTTAGCGACAATCTTTTAAAGAATCTTTAACGAGAAAGGAAGAAAGGAAACTGGGCGATAGTTTGCAAGGACCTCGGGATCTAATCCAGGCTTTTTAAATATGGCTCTAACGATTGTCGATTTGAAGAACTTGCGTACAACCCCTTTTTCCCAAAGAAGCATTAACAATCTTTGGTTATGGCCGGGCTAAGTGGTTCTGCCAATGAAGACCACAGAGATGAAGGTGTAGGCTCTTCAGGAGACGAGCTCTTTTTGCTAGACCTTATTAAGGTAGCCACATCGCATGCAGATTCATCGGAGAACCTTTTAAGGAAGGTCGCAGGTTGTGGAACAGCGATTGCTTTAGTCGCAGGGGGCTTAATGGAGGCACGAATGTGTACAATTTTTTCAGTAAAGAAGGCTGAAAACTTTTCGGCTGAGCCCCTAATATCTGGGGAGTCAGACCTGACAGCATTGGCCAGTAAATGGTTTACTGTCTTATAGATCTCTATAGTGTTCAACTGGAAGGAATTCAGCTTTCGAATGAAAAAAGAAACCCTGGTTTTTTAAGCTTTTGGGTGTAAACTTGAAGGAAGTCTTTGAAATAGACTAGATCTGCATCAGACCCTGATTTCTTGAAACGACGTTCAAGCCTGCGCTTAACCCGGCGCGTCTTTATGAGCTTCTTTGTAAATTGAAAGGAATCTCCACGACTTTGAACACGGATAGAATGAACGGGAGCATGCTTGTCAAGAGCACTACTGAGTGTCATGTTCATCGCATCAGTGAGGGTATCGAGGCTTCCGGTCGAGTCTGAATGCAGATCAAGAAGGCCTGCATCACAAACAGATTTCAAAAACTTGTCCTTGTCAAGCTTTGTAAGTTACGTCGTTTGACAAGTTTAACATTACCCTGTACGTGCAAGGGAGCAGGAACAGTAAACGAGACCGAACAATGATCTGAGAGGGCCAATAGGCACACCACAAGGTCCGTGGGGAGGACATCCTTAGTGATCACGAGATCTAGAATGTGGCCACCGACGTGGGTGCTATGATTAACGTGTTGGGCCGAACCAAAATTCTCCAGACAGTCAAGAAATGACCGGACCTGGCTGTTGCTAAGGTTGTCGACGTGAATGTTGAAGTCTCCTACAATCAGTAACGGCCTGTCACACACAAATATTTTAGCAAGGAACTGTGAAAACTCCTCTATAAACAAGTTTAGACAGCCAGAAGGAGGCCGCTATATCACAACAGTGAGAGGCATTGTCTTTGATGAAGACCTGATTGCATACGATTCAAATGATGGCCCATGCGAAAAACTGTATTGAAGGATCGGAGTTTAGCGGGAAGGGTTGCTGTCATTCTAGGGATGGACTCTCTGATCTTGTCTATCTTATTGACAAAAAAGCTAGAGATATATGAAGAAACGGATGTGGATATATACATATATACATATATATATATATATATATATATATATATATACATATACATATATACATATATAAATCATTTGTACAGCCCGAGCCATGAAAATGAAGGCCGCAGCAGCCCAGACTAAACGCCGGGCTGCCGCCGGGCTCGGCTTTCTCTCATAGTCTGCTCGTTACCCAGACGCTAATGCCTTCGGCCGACGTACTGCCGAGGCGCTGCCGAGGCGTCACCGAGGCTTCTCTCATAGCGGCCGCGGCTGCTTGGCGGCCTCAGTGGTCGACTTGTTCTCGGATCCAGGCGGTCTTTCGTTTATGAAGGAATACATATATATTTATTTATTTATTTATTTATTTACATAGCTTATTTGTATAGTGCCATAAGAGTATTTAATCTCTATTCAGTTGCTTCACATATGCCAAAGGGCTCGACGCCACGATCTCGGCCAGGGCGAGCACCTTTAACATTTGGCAAAAAGCCTTAGTGACTTTCGTCCTGATTGTAATTGACATTGACAATATACACTAGTCCTTTGCAAGACTCAAACCTGCAACTTAAGGCGTGAAGTGTGAACACCAGCTTCGACGAGGCAAGGAGTCCTATTGTTCAGCAGCTGCCTCAATACGGAGGGAAACAGGCCTCGGTGGCACTGACTGCTGTCCTCTAGATGTAAAACTGTAAGATTTTGCGCTGTGAGTGGGCTCTTTAAAAGTGCTTTGCTTGGACAGGCAAATGCGGATAACACGTGTTATATGCATATATTGTATTTCATCCCTGTATTCCCTCATATGTCAAGGACGGGCCATGATAGAAAAAGCAGTAGAAGCAGCAGCCAGGGTGATCAAGCCATAAAGGATGATCGTGCTAAATAGAACTAACGATAACTTAACAGCTGTTCAAACGGCACCCTATGAGAACCAAATCTCTATCTCGCTTTACAAATCACTGCACAGGAAGCAGTTGCCAAGATTTAATGACAAACTTGATTTAATGACTGTTTGACTCTTGGACCGAGATGGATAAGCACACAAGTAGGCACTAAAAATGGCTAGTTATGCCTACAGATGATTCTTCAGCTCTTTTATATAGCGGCAGAAGAGCCTTTATGGTTATCACCACCGCTTGCGGCGGCAAAAAAAGGATCATATATCTCAGGATTTGAACCCACCACTTGATCGTGAAAAGCAACCGCCCTACCAAGTGTGTTGTCACAGTTCACCCACTAGTAGTTACTCCCAGTGAACGGTGCATGGATGGACAAGAACGAAAATCGTACGTTTTATAAAAACAAAAGACGAGTCTACTGTGGAAGAGGAAGATAGAGAGCTCTCTACTGCTGAAGAAGCGATGGAGTCTAGTAAGTAGGCTGTCGTCAGCGAGTGGAGCGACCGGCTGGTCATGCATAAATCAGAAGTCGTGCATCCTATAAAAAGATGAGTCTACTGGAGATATAGAGAGAGGGAGAGAGACGGTCTAGGAAGCCAACTGTGTGCTTAATAGGGAGATAACGAAGCACAGATGCGACTCGAGTTTTGCCGGAAGCTGGGCCGCAGACGACGACAGACCAGCCGAGCGGCCGAGCTCGGCACGCATTGCAGGCGGCCGGTTAAGAGGCGTGGGCCCGAAAGTACGGAACTACCGGAAGTACTGAATGAAGCGCATTGCAAATAAAAAAATATGAAACTATAATTCATGTATATAGCATTTATAAGAGAACCTAATCTTTATTCAGGTGCTTCATATATGCCACAGGGCTCGAGCCCACGACCTCGGCCAGACCCTGGTCGGCGAGCACCTTAACTAGTGGGCCAAACCAGCTAGGCGACAATCCAGAAGCTACGTCTCAAAAACACGCACACGGGCGCGAACTAGTCTTTCAGCCGTACTCTTGCACTGACTCTAGCCACGTTCTCCAGCTGAAAGCGAGCCGAGGACTTGACTGGGGGAGTAGGTGACAACTCATTTTTTACAACTTATTTTTTACAAATGGAAACAACTCTATTTTGTATGAGCATCGATACCAGATTGAAGCCAGCTTGAGGGCTGCACTTATCTCGCTCAAAGCTATCTGGCTGGTTTTATCGTCGTTGAGCTTGAGGAAGCTAGTGGCGGCCATTCAAGTTCGCGCGTCACTATACGCGTGATCGCAGTGAGGGTCCGACGCAAGGCACGGCGGGTAAAGTCCGAAAAGGTCAAACAACACAGCGTTCGCGGGAAAACGCCAAGCAGTCTGCTGCGGAGCCGCAGAAAAAGCCAGCAAAAAGCCGCCGAATTCAAACTGAACGAAACACGACGCAGGCATACGCAAAACAGCAGCAAAGTGAAGCCGCGCCACTTTCGGGTGCCTTAGAGGTCAAGGGCTCGCACAGTGCGCAGATGCAACAATTGAGGTCAGCTTGTCCATAAAAGTCACCAGCTAGCTTTCGCGGAACTAAGCAGCCGAGTGTGCAGCAAAAACAAGTACAAGAAGTGCAAGCGAATAATCCCCTAATTGAGCAGAAGAACACAAGTGAAGGCTTTCAACCTCATTAGAATTTCGCTAGAAGCTGGCTAACGACTCACTCGTGTACGGCACCAATAGAGTAACAGGGCCTTGGAAGCCGACTCTGTGCTTGATAGGGAGCCAGCGAAGCTCAGATAGGCGCGATGTGAGACACGCCGGAAGCTGCGCCGGAAGCTGCGCCGGAAGCTGCGGAAGCTGCACCGCAGACGACGGCAGACCAGCCGAGTGGCTGAACTCGGCACGAATAGCAGGCGGCCGGTTAAGAGGCGCGGGCTCGGAAGTCTATTATTTATTCACATTTATATTAATTATTCCATATTTTCTCATCTATGAATTACTTAGATATCTCAATTATCTCCAAAAAACATTGCACGTGATTTACTTAAATAAGAAGACCAATTCAAGTCGTACCTTTCTACAATAAGTTTTCGCTACGATAGGGAACAGCCAGTATGCACAAGTTGGAATTGGAGGATAATACAACATTCTTTTAAAAAAATACATTTTATATAGCGCCCTCAGAGAGCACAATTTCAATCTGGGCACTGCATTTGCTGCAAAGAAAGTACGATCGAATGGTTAGCGGTAGCATACTCAAAGACGACAAGTATAACGGTTAGGGGTGACATGCACAGGGTCAGCTTGAAAATAAGTATAGTGGCAACATGCACAGTGTAAACGTGCATAAGCACGTAAAAGATGATTAAGATGATTCCACTAAATGCGCTGATAAATATATGTGTTTTAGTTTCTTTTTAAATTGTCAGGTGAAGTCGTAACGAAAGTCGAAGTGGGTTCATGGCTTTGGGAGCATACTAGCTAAAGGCAAGATGTCTGACGGATTTGAGCTTCCTACGAGATGTAGAGAAACAATTAGACTCCGAAAACCGAGTGTTACTATGCTAAGCTTGGTGGGGGGTAGATCTGATAGGCGGGCTGGAGCCAAATAATGAAGGGACCTGAAGGTGAGTGACACAACTTTAAAGTCAAGACTGTGCTTGACTTGGAGCCCTTACAGCTCAGCAAGAAGTGGTGTTACGTGGCAACTCCGACGCTCACGACAGACAAGCCTACCTGAGTTTTGCACTAGCTGTAAGCGCCTGATGCACAGGCTGGTAGACCAGCAAGCAGTGAGTTGCAGAAGTCGAGACAGGATGGCACAAATTTATCAACCAATTTAATGTGTGTCACGGTCTAAATTCGCCTATACTTTAGCAATGTGCTGCCCCTGAAAGTAGGCAGGCTTTGACTGTAGAGCTAATGTGGTCGTCTAATGAACGGTCACATGGAAGAGCACACCTAGATTTCGTTCAAGCTCAACAAGTCATGCTAGAATGGCCCATCGCTCTCCCTAACCTTTCTAACATCTGATTCACACTTGATTTGTTCCTAACTAGTAGGTTGGTTTTTATCATCATTCAATTTAATAAAGGTTGCTGCCATCTATTTGCGAACATCATCAATGCGTGCAGCAAGGGAGCTGAGAAAATTCGACGTGCTGGAGGGCTAGGAGGCATCAAAGCAAAGGTGCAAGTGAGTGTCATTTACATAGAAGTGAAAGTCTATATTGTGCCTGGCAATCACATCGGCAAGAAGGAAAGTATAAACCGTGGAAAGAAAGCAACCAAATAGAGAGCTCTGACCGGGAAAATATTGTCAGCCAGTGAAAACCACTGGGATGGTATAGGATCTTCAGGAGACGAGCTCTTAACCTAGACTTTACCAAGATAGGCACTCCTTCTACAGAAACTGCGGAAGATCTCTTTAATTAGATCGCGGGTTGCGGTTCAACAATTGTGTCAGTCGGAAGGATTTTATGGAGGCACTTTTGGAGCCCAATCTTTTCAGTGAAGAAGGCTGAAAACTCGCCGGTCTAGCTGTTTATAGAGTGTTTATTTAGTGAGACCCGGCAGCACTGGCCGGAAAATTGTGTATCATCTTATGTAAACCTGCTTTGGGTCCAACCGACAGGACATCAGTCTTCGAGTAAAAAAAGACCTGTGTTATCTGAGCTTCCGAGTTTAGACTCAAAGAACGGCTTGGAACTTGACTGGGTACTCATACCCAAACTTCTTAAAGCGATGTTCAAGCCTGCAAAGCTTAACACGCACGTCTTTTGAAGTTTTTCTTAATTGAAAGGAGCGTACCTGGGTCAGTGATTTTTAAATGACGACGCTGGCAAAAGTTGAAGTTACCCTCAACATGCGACGGAACAGGAACATTAGCCGATACCAAGCAATGGTATCGGCTAATGTTCCTGTTCCGTCGCATGTTGAGAGCAATGGTCAGAGATGATCAGCAAACAGCGTACACAACAAAATCGCTGGCCTAGACGTCTTCAGTGGCAGCCATGTGCAGAATACGGTCACTGATATGAGCGGTGCGATTGACGCGTTAGACCAAACCAGATGGATAACCAAACCAGATCTGATATCATTAACGGAGATTATTCCTTCGGTACGAAAACAGCCCCACGCCGAATGGCAACTAAAGTCCACATTTAGTATCTCTTACGACATCTTAGAAATGCCGAATCATCCGCACAAGCGTATATCCGAGCATCTTCGCATATCCATGATAGACTGACGGTGAAGCATACTAGCATATTCTGGCATGTTTTACATATGCTTTAATAATAATAATATATATCGTGTATTACCCTCATAGATCTCACAATTGAATTCAAAGTGGCCGGTTGCTGAATGACAATGAGCACAAAGGCCCAATTTGGTTAGAGGTGACATACACAGCGTCAGCGTGCAAATAAGGTTAGTGGCAGCATGCACAGTGTCAGCATACGTAGGCATGTGAGGAACGAGTCACATGGAACCGCAAAATGCTGCGATGACTAGATTCGCTGCTAGATTCTTTTTAAATATCATCAATCTGTGGATGCCGTGACTCCATTCGGAAATGAGTCCAGCCTTTGAGAGTATGCGCAGTGAAGGTACTGTCTCAAAAAGATTTGACATTCGTTAGGGGGCACAGCTAAATGACTCGATTCAGACGAGCGAATGGCACGATGCTTTGCGTGTATATATATATATATATAATATATATATATATATATGTATATGTATATATATATATAAATGTATATATACATATACATATATATATATGTACATATATATATATATATGTATATATACATGGACAGCTAGCTATGAGGTATTGCGTTTGCTCCGAATTCCCAGAAGTGTGCAGCACTAATTAGTATACTTGCACTCGCTTCTTGCTTCTTTATCGTGCGATCAATAGTAGCCCGTGAGCAACGACCACTTAGCTGTGGTCTTGCGGTTTATCAGTGATCAATGAATTATTGAGTTTATGGTTTATTAAGGATTAGGGATTAATTAATTTATGTTTGGATTGAGGGTGTGTTACGGCCTGCAGAGAAAGGGCTGTGGGAGCGTGGGCGAAGAAGAGGACGGTCACGTGAGCCGTCGCGCTGCGAGCCCGAATACACAGTTGTTCTTGAACATTCGGTGTTTCTGCGCCGTCGCTTGCTTGCTGTCGGGGCGTCAAACTGCATTAGCAATATCCATTACTCCATGTTCGCGGCGAAAATCTATAGATAGTAGATGTACGGTACGATGTAGTGTTTCTGCGACAATTGGTAAAGCTTGTTCAATGTTGGCGATAAACGGTGCAACGAGCGCAGTAGAAAAGGAGCTCGAAAAACACCTCTGTCACCTAAACTTGACAAAACCCAAAAACTTCCGTCACGACATCCTCCCCTGACTTGACCAGATTTTAAAATAAATTAAAAATGCACCTATTTATGACAGCATCTAGTGGGTCCCTGTGATTCGTTCTTTATGTGCTAATTCGTGCTGACATTGTGCATACCGCCACTAACCTCACCTGCATGCTGACCACCTGTGCATGTCACCCTAACTATGTCTATTCTTGACGTTTATCGAGCATTCTTCCATTAACCGGCGATTGTGTTAATTTGCAGCAAATGTTAAGTACCTAAATAGGGATTGAGTTCTCTGACGGCTCTTTATCGAGTATGTTCTTATAATTAGCATTATTTAAAGTATCCACTTCAGCGTACCAGGTGCTCTTTATTTTATGCACGCGCAAGTTAGTAAAGATTTCATTTTGTTCGCACAAGCGCCGAGTTGCGGGACTTTTACGTTCGCGCATAGATGCGCATGTCACATGCATATGTACAATGATCACTCGTTTTGAAGCCGTCTCAAGTGTGCCGTCGACATTTTTTTTAAACTAGATAGACAGTGTGACAGATAAGTCCTCACAAGTATTTATCACGTAAATGTAGCCTTCATCCGTACGTGCATGCCTCCTTAAATCTTCCGGCGGCATAGTGACTACAAGAATCTGCTGGTGCTGCTTCTGCTCAGCCTCTCTGCGAGCATCTCGGATAGGCTGTGCGATCGATTCGGCGTTTACAGGATGCTGCGATAGATCCCCAATTTGGGATATAGTTTCCATTTTGCGAGAAGCTGCTGCCGTACCGAAGAAATCTTCTCCCTCACAATGATATCGTCGGAAAATATAGCGGTTGCCTTTGCCAGGTTTTTCAAAGGATTCGCCCAGGCATTTGCCTAGACATAAAATACCTCTTGAAGAACATGAAGCAAAGCGGAGTGTTGCTCATCGGATACGAGCGCAATCGAATGCTCATCTTCGCATTCTGAGGCTCGCACAATGTTTAGTACAAAATGTACTCTACCGGCAAATGAAGGCCACCATCCGATATTTCCCTTCGCTCGCGAGCAGTTGCATCTGCATCTATATACATCTGCATCCCTGTTGTTTTCCTCGACGTGCGAAGCGCAGAAAAAGAAGATATCGTAATCGGCAGAAGTCAAAAGGCGCATGGCCCCGAGCTGTCATTTCACGGCGAATATTTGTACCAGTTGTCCACTCCTGATGCGAAGCTTGACCCGGCCGTTTTAAACAGACTTGCCGGCCGACGTTTTCAATGCGAATGCTCCGCTACGGAGTCGGGCCAATTTCTCCACCAGACGGCGCTCTGTTTTTAGTGAGCAGGGACCTCGCCACATCCAGTCATGTATGCATATTCGTCTACCAAGTCAAAGGGTTCGTTGGATCAACCGCACGCTGGCCCATACAAAGTGTGTGCTCTGAGTGGCATCTTCTATGTTTTTGACAGAATTTAGTGGGTCCCTGCGATTTTCCCTTGATGTGCATATGCCTGCTGACACTGTTGCATACTCCCACTAACCACACTTGCATGCTGACCCCACGTGCATGCCACCCCTAACCATGTCATTCTTGTTGTTTATTGGGCACAGTACCACTAACAGTTCAACCGTGCCTCCTTTGCGGCAATTGTAAAGCGCCTAGAAAGAGAGATTGAGATCTCTCAGCGTACTTTATCAAATGTATTATCATGATCAATATTATTATTATTATTATTTACGGTCGAGACTTAATTATTAGACGGCAAAGAGGACACTGCTGACATCAGCCGACTCAAGCCGGCCTCAATCGGTACCTCTCCGCTCCGGCCCCAGCTGCACGCCGCACCCAGCCTCCAGCACCAGAGAGGTACCCAACGGCCGGCGACCGACAGGCTGCTCCCTCTGCCCACGGCGCTGGCGCGACGCCAGCGTCGCGGGCCGATACAAAGGCCTCTCCGAGAGTTGGATCGTTTGTCCTCCGACCGGCACTCTGACAAGCTGCTCTCTTTCTTTTCGCTCTGTCGCTCTTTCCTTCCGTTGCCGGCTTCGAACGGCGAGCTTCGATGGGGCTCGATTGGGCTCGCTGTGGCGACAGCAGCACAGCGCATTGTCTCGTGCAGCCCAGCCGAGACCGTTTTCCTCACACCTTCGCAGTCCTGCACGCCGTGTGCATCCTCCGTGTGGATGAGCTACCTGCCACCGCGGGCCAACTAGCGGATCAGCTATTTCCCGTGCGCCAGAGACCAACGTCCGATCGCTCGCAGACCAAGTCAGCAGCACACAAAAACAGCATGACTCAGATGTCGTAATCTCCGGGCACGGATTCGGGGATTGTCACGCTCGCGAGCCCTCAGACAGCCTGCACTTCGGGAGCGCATTGCGCCGCTTTGTGCTATCAAAGGTACGCACTCAATGACTTGCATCGAGTTCCACAACCTTACCATAGCCTAATTTCTAGCCGTAGATTGATAAGCGCTCACACTAGCTGCTAAAGATCATATATATATAGAGCCTTGGCTAGTGTTGACTTGCTCTTGCTGTTGCTAATTCCATCGTAGACAGGAAGGAACGCTGCACGTCGAGCCGCACCGAGTTACGCCGCCGAATTGCACAAGCCAGCTCCACCTTGCACACAATCGAGCAGCGGATGAACGCTTCGCAACCAATACCGCACGCATTCACTCTCTTCGTCGGGCCTCAAATCGCCCGACAGCATCGAAATCAAGCGACACTTCCGGCTGCGCCGCTGCCTCGCTAGACGGCGCAGGCGGCAGTGGGGCGGTCGTGCTTCCGTCTTCCAAACTTCCGAACTCCACGCCACGGTCTCCGAACCTGCGGTAGATCTACTCGAGAATCAAGGCCGCAAGCGCGGCCCTTAGCTCCGCGTTTCTCTGCTCTAACGCTAAGTAGCGCGCCAACTCCGAAAGTGGCATCAGACTTGTGCGTCGCCTTTTTTCGTCGATAGCAGCAGCTCTTAGCCGACTCTTTGCGTTTTTCTCGCTCCTCCAAGCCTTCCAGATCCACGGTCCACGTAGCCGCATCCACCGCTGCCGTTCCTTTCTGCTGCCCTTCAGCCACACGGGCCGCCTGAGTGGCTTCGAATGCAAGACGGGAATCGCATTAGCAAAGCTTCGTCGCGAGACGCCTGCAGCAGCGATGACGTCGCGAGTTGGGCGAGCAACCGTCGCGGCGGCGGCAGTCGGTGGCGGTTGCTTGCGCCCGGTGCAGCATTACTATTATAGGCATCTACCGCAGTGTCCACGGTCGTCAGCTCGGGCGACACGTGGCTAGAGGAAATGGCGTTAGATCTGTAGAGCGAACTTAAACCTTTTAGCTGACACACGCTTATAGTTTATTGGTCATTGGGCATCAAGAGAACGTAATCTCTATCCAGGTGCCTACTTAAATAAATAAATCCTAGCTGATTTAACAGCCACTTTTTGTATAGCGACAGAAGAGCCTTTACGGCTATCACCACCGCTTGCAGTCGCGATAAAGAATCGCCCACCGCAGGAATCGAACCCACGACCTCGGGGCCGAGGTCGTGAAAGCAACCGCCTTACCTAGTGTGCCATCACGGCTCACCAACTTATCACACACGGACGCGAGCCCACGACCTTGGTCATTAAAAGCGACCACCTTAGCCCTGGGCAGAACCGTGGCGGTGGCTAGCGTTGCAGCCCCATCACATTAAAATGCCGGCGCTGAGACATTCTTGTGCGAGCCCGAGTCACTAACTGTGAAAGTCCAAACCACGAGTTCGGATAGCGACTATCGTTACTAAACGAGATTGAGAGGTCAAATAATTTGCTCAAATTTACAAGGGCTATAAAAGCACGTGCGGCACTAGACTAGAAAGAGACGGCTGGCATATTCAACAGCAGAGACCTCAACCTCGAGACTTCAAACTCGCTTTAGCGATCTCGGCCTGGACTGCAGAATAGCAGCGTGCGCTATTCCTTCCGCCTGCAGCGGTAGTACTAAATAAAGGAACTTGCAACCCTTTTGACGCGACCTCACGCACGCACAGCTCATTCTGCCGCACGCGACGCGGCAGTGGCATGAGGTAGTACCGACCTGCAGCTTCCGGCTTGCTGGAGCTGGCAATAAAGAATCGCCCAATGCAGGGTTACTTGCTCTTTACGACCTGGCCGTGCTGAGCAAGCCCCTTGCGCTAAGACAATACAGGTCTCTAGCCAATATATATCAAGATCCTAGGCAGACATAAAATATCACAAGGTGAATTTTCAAATTAATCCTACAACGGGGGATGTCGCTCAAGGAGCCATGACCAAAGATTGACGTCGATACTAATAATGATAGCTTAATATATATATAAATATATATATATATATATATATATATATATATATCGCCTGCCGAGACCTGTATCCGGTTCTTGGCGCTTACAGCAAGCCTATTGGACCGTTGGTAAGCACGAAATCTCTGCGAGGGCTCACAGACGGAACGGATAACCAAAAAGACACGAAGTTCTCTCGATATACCGTACGGTATAAGAAACACCACTCTGTACACCGGAGTTTCTCTGAATAATTTTGTCGCCTGAACCTGTGCCTGTTCGCGTCTCTACAAAAAGAGCGCGGATTCTCTTGGAGCATTTACGGACGGCACGTGAGAACTCCCCTCCTGCACGTGAGAACTCCCCTCCTGCACGTGAGAATTCCCCTCCTGCACGTGAGAACTCCCCTCCTGCACGTGAGAATTCCCCTCCTGCACGTGAGAATTCCCCTCCTGCACGTGAGAACTCCCCACCTGCACGTGAGAACTCCCCTCCTGCACGTGAGAATTCCCCTCCTGCACGTGAGAACTCCCCTTCTGCACGTGAGAATTCCCCTCCTGCAGACCAACGTCATCGAGAGAAAATGTCAGAGGCAAGAAAAGCTCCGGCGGCAATATGTATGTATATATATATATATATATATATATATATATATATATATATATATATATATATATATATATATATATATATATATATATATATATACATATACATACTACAAGAAAACTATACTCAGCCACCTAAAGGTTCTTGTCGTCGGAATAATCTTCCGTCTGCTGTAGTGACCTGTAGAGCCTGCGCTTTCCTTCCCCTTGGCTTTACCTCCTACGCATCGAGCTCCGGCCGTCAAGCGCGACGCCACGTGACTTAATAAGAGTAAAGGCCTCACCTTGCATCCGCCGTCTTCGCGCCGTATGAGCACCGTTAGCGAGTGCAACGCAGCAGCGTATCAATGGCGCCAGCACGCGAGCGAACGATGTGTCTCGCTGTTGATTGGCCGCGCTAGTCGCCGTTTTCCTCCGACTCCCTGCTCGCTGTTTCCTCGCTGTTCTCCATCGTTTCGATCTTAGATGGCGTCGCTCGCTATCGTGGATAATCGACGATCTTTGCAGAGAGCTGGCCGCCTTGCCACCCAGGTCGCCCTCGTGGCTAAGAATCGCAAAAGCTGACTCGCTGTCAACCGCGCCAAATGGGCGTCGGAACCAAGGATCTGCTTTCTTTTTCTCGAGCCCACCTATAGGCCCAATCTTCGGCGCGGAAGCAATCTAATTTGAAAAAAAATATCGAAGTCAAACTTCGGACGGCTTCAAACTGAGCGATCATTGTACAACTGTACGTGACATACGCACCGCAGCTGCTACAAAACGTGTATAATAATAACAATAATAATTTACTTGATAAAGCGCCTTAAGAGAACTTAATCTCTCTCTAGGCGCTTTACATTTGCTGTAAAGTGAAATGCAATGGAATGGTAAGTAAAATCATGCTTGAAAAAACAAACGAAATGAATAATATGGTTAGGGGTGACATGCACAGGGTCAGCATGCAAATGTGGTTAGTGCCAGCATGCACAGTGTCAGCACGCATGAGCACATCAAGGATGAATCCCAGGGACCCGCTAAATGCTGTCCTAAATAGGTGTGTTTTTAGGTTCCTTTTAAATGTGGTCAGGTCAGGGGATGTTCTGACGCAGGTCGGGAGGGAGTTCCAGGCTTTGGGAGCATATGAACTAAATGCACGGTCTCCAAAGGATTTAAGGTTTGTATGAAGTATTTCTAGACTGTTGGATTCCGAAAAGCGGGTGGCACGATGCTTGGCCTGATGGGGGAGTATATCTGACAGATAGGCTGGAGCCATAGAATGAAGGGACCTAAAAGTGAGCGACAAAACCTTGAAGTCAATCCGTTGCTTGACTGGTAGCCAGTGCAGGTCGGCGAGAAGTGGAGTAATGTGGCAACTGCGACGCTCACGACAGACAAGCCTAGCTGCAGAGTTTGGCACCAGCTGCAATCGCCTGATCGCACATGCTGGTAGGCCAGTAAGCAGTGAGTTGCAGAAGTCGAGACGAGATGTCACGAATGCATGGACCAACTTGGACGTGGTATCCTTATCTAAACAAGCCCGAATTTTAGCAATGTTATGAAGCTGAAAATAGGCTGATTTGACTGTGGAGCTGATATGGTCGTCTAACGAGAGGTCGCTTTGGAATATGACACCTAGATTTCGAGCTGATTCAACTGGAGATATGCTGGCAGATCCAATTTTGAAATTCAGCCTTTCCAATCTCTGGATCACCCTGGGTTTGCCCATAACTAGTAAGTTAGTTTTATCATCGTTAAGTTTTAGAAAATTGTATCCGCGTTCGAATGAAAAGTGTATCTATGCTCGAAGGTAACAGCCCCGCAACTCGGCGCTTGTGCAAACGAAATTAAATCTTACCAAACTTTTTTCGTGTATAACATAAAAAGCACCTGGCATGCTGAGGCGGATACTTTAAATGATAATAAACGCTTGATAAAACGCCCTCAGAGAACTCAATCCCTATTTAGGTATTAACGATTGCTGCAAACAAGCACAACCACACGGTTAGTGGAAGCATGCTCGATTAACGTCAAGAATAAACATAGTTAGGGTGACATGCACAGGTGGTCAGCATGCAGGTGAGGTTAGTGGCG
This sequence comes from Cristatella mucedo, assembly GCA_009760855.2. Taxonomy (NCBI): domain Eukaryota; kingdom Metazoa; phylum Bryozoa; class Phylactolaemata; family Cristatellidae; genus Cristatella; species Cristatella mucedo. The sequence continues at coordinate 638,013 of WPIO01000165.1, forward strand.
GCACGCACAATGTCAGCACGAATTAGCACATAAAGAACGAATCGCAGGGACCCACTAGATGCTGTCATAAATAGGTGCGTTTTTAATTTTTTTTTTAATGTGTTCTGGCCAGGGGAGGATGTCGTGACGGAAGTTTTTGGGTTCTGTCAAGTTTAGGTGACAGAGGTGTTTTTCGAGCTCCTTTTTTACTGCGCTCGTTGCACCGTTTATCGCCAACATTGAACAAGCTTTACCAATTGTCGCAGAAACACTACATCGTACCGTACATCTACTATCTATAGATATTCGCCGCGAACATGGAGTAATGGATATTGCTAATGCAGTTTGACGCCCCGACAGCAAGCAAGCGACGGCGCAGAAACACCGAATGTTCAAGAACAACTGTGTATTCGGGCTCGCAGCGCGACGGCTCACGTGACCGTCCTCTTCTTCGCCCACGCTCCCACAGCCCTTTCTCTGCAGGCCGTAACACACCCTCAATCCAAACATAAATTAATTAATCCCTAATCCTTAATAAACCATAAACTCAATAATTCATTGATCACTGATAAACCGCAAGACCACAGCTAAGTGGTCGTTGCTCACGGGCTACTATTGATCGCACGATAAAGAAGCAAGAAGCGAGTGCAAGTATACCAATTAGTGCTGCACACTTCTGGGAATTCGGAGCAAACGCAATACCTCATCGCTAGCTGTCCATGTATATACATATACATATATATATATATATATATATATATGTGTGTGTGTGTGCGTGTGTGTGTGTGTATATGTATATGTATATGTATATGTATATATATATTATATATATGTATATATATATATATATATATATATATATATATACAGGCAAAGCATCGTGCCATTCGCTCGTCTGAATCGAGTCATTTAGCTGTGCCCCCTAACGAATGTCAAATCTTTTTGAGACAGTACCTTTACTTCGCATACTCTCAAAGGCTGGACTCATTTCCGAATGGAGTCACGGCATCCACTGACTTGATGATATTTAAAAAGAATCTAGCAGCGAATCTAGTCATCACAACATTTTGTGGTTCCGTGTGACTCGTCTCTCACATGCCTACGTATGCTGACACTGTGCATGCTGCCACTAACCTTATTTGCACGCTGACCCTGTGCATCTCACCTTCAACCATATTGTGCTTATTGTCATTGAGCATGCTGCCACTAACCATTGCCTAATATTTTTTTTGCAGAAAATGTGAAGTGCCTAGAAAGAGATTGAGGTCTCTGAGGGCGCTATATCAAATTATCATTGTGAGAATGTTTGATTATCCTCACAAACTCCAACTCATAAATGCTGACTGTCCCCAGTCGCAAGGCGGCGTTAGTCTATAAACGCACGGCATGAGTTTGTCTTCTTTTTATAGTAAATCATATACAATTTTTGAAAGATGATTGAGATATCTAAACAATTGATAGATGGATAACTATGGCAAGCAAAATGGTGAAAGAGCTCAATTGTGATCGATCATCGACATTTACTTGGAGCTGCCCAGTCAAGTCTGTCTACTTTCAGCTACATAACATCGCTAAAATTTTGAGCTTTTTCAGACAGGGATACAACGCCTACAGTGGTCCATGAACTTGTGAGATCCCGTCTTGACTTTTTTAAATCACTGCTTGCTAGTCTACCGACCTGTGCACTCAGTCGCTTACATCTGGTGCAACGCTTGGCAGCTAGGTTTGTCTTTTGTGAGTGTCACAGTTTCCACATCACATTTCTTCTAGCCAAACTGGCTCCTAGGCAAGAAACGCATCGACTTCAAGGTTTTGTTGCTCACTTTTAGATCTCATCATTCTTTGGCTCCAGCCTACCTATCAGATCTCCTCCCCCACCAGGCCAAGCAGCGTACCACCCGCTTTTCGGAATCTAACTGTTTACCTATACCTCGTACAAACCTCAAATCCTTTGGAGACTGTGCATTTAGCTCATACGCGCCTGGAACTCACTCCCGACTTGCGTCACGACATCTCCTGACTTGACCACAATTAAAAAGAAACTAAAACGCACCGATCTATCACAGCATTTAGTGGGTCTCTGTGATTCGTCCTTTATGTGCTTATGCGTGCTGACACTGTTGCATGCTGCCACTAACCACACTTGCATGCTGACCCTGTGCATGTCACCGCTAACCATGTTATTCTTGTTGTTCATCAAGCATGCTACCATTCACCATTTGATCGGGTTTCCTTTGCAGCAAATTAAAGTGCTTGAGAAAGAGATTGAGTTCTCTAAGGGCCTTTTATCGAGTGTATTATTATTATTACTATTATTACCAGTGGTAACATGCTTAATGATAAGAAGCTTAACATTGTTAGAGGTCCCATACAAAGGTTCAGCATGAAAATAGGGTTAGTTGCACCATGGACAGTGTCAGAACGCATTAGCACACAAGGACAAATCACCTGGACCCACTAAATGCTGTGATATATAGATGCGTTCATAGCTTCTTGTAAATGTCTTCAAATAAGGGAATGTCGTGACACCACTCGGAATAAAGTTCCAGGCTTTGGGAGCATGCGAACTAAAGGTATGGTCCCACAAAGATTTCAGGTGCGTAGGTGGTATAATTAAACTATTTGAGTTAGAAATGCGGTAGTACGATGCTTAGTCCGGTGGGGTTACATTTCTGATAGGTAGACTGGAGCCAAAAAATGAATGAATCTAAAAGTGAGTGACAGAACCTTGAAGTCGATGCGTTTCTTGACTGGGAGCCAGTGCTTGCCGCCGAGAAGTGGTGTCACGTGGCCACTTCGATGCTCGTGACAGCTAAGCCTAGCTGCAGAGTTTTGCACCAACAGTACGTGTCTGATCGCATATGCTAGTAGACTATCAAGCAGTGAGTTACAGAAGTCTAGACGGGGCGTCTCAAATACACTGACCAATTCAAACGTAGTATTCCTGTCTAAGCAATCCTGAATTTCAGTAACTTTATGTAGCTGAAAGTAGACAGGCTTAGCTGTTAAGCTGATGTATTCGTCTAATGAAAAGTCACTTTAAATAGGACACCTAGATTTCTTGTAGATTCAACAATATATATTTGCAGAACTATTTTTGAACATTTTGTTTTCCTATTTTTGAATAGCAATTAGTGTACCTATTACTAATAAGTGCATGCTGACGCGGTGCTTGTCACCCTAGCCATAGTATACTTGTTGTCATTGAGCATGCTACCACTAAACATTCGATCGTGCCTTTTTTGCAGCAAATTTAAAGTGCCTAGATATATATTAAGTTCTCTGAGGGCGCTATCTCAAATTTATTATTATCTTTTTTAAGTTTAAAAAGGATAGCTGTCATCCATGCGCGGATGTCATCAATAGATGCAGCTCGGGAAGTGAAAGAATTCAACGTGCTGGAGGGCTGGGAGCCGTAATGGCACACTATAAGGTGGTTGCTTTTCACGCCATCGGTCCCGAGGTCGTGGGCTCGAATCCTTCGGGGGGGGTATTCTTTATCGCCACTGCAAGCGGTGGTGATAGCCATTAAGACTCTTCTGTCGCTATACAAAAGAGACTGTTCAATCAGCTAGTATTTTTATATCTAAGAAAATGTAAGACTGGGTGTAATCAGCTTAAAAGTGAAAATCTACATTGCGCACGGCCATCACATCGGCTAGAGAGAGAGTAAAAAACCTTGAAAATAATAGGATGAAGCACGGAGAACTAAGGTATCTCATACTTCAGATGTTCGAAGGTTGAATTGTTTGAGTGGTTAAATTGGTTTTACTATTTTCGCAGCAATAATAGATCGCGTATCTATTGACATCCTAGATTATCGTAGCGTTTTCGGAGAAATAAATCGCCAAGAGTTTGTTACACAGGCGGAAGTATTGATTGCATGCCATACACGCAAGAAACGCCTGAAAACTGTGGACTCATTATCGCTCTGTGAATTCGGGGAGTCACGAGCAAACGAAGAATCTCACAGCTTGTTATTCATGAGTAAATCTATCGTAAGTATCCAGCGCCATCAGGAAGCCAGTGCGCAGTCTCCGTCTGTACATCGAATCCCGAATCGAGGGAGGTTTCGTGGCTGCTGCGCTAGACCATATTTTTTCAGATCGCCCGCGGCTTTTAGCGAACGTACAGGGCGAACATCTCCACGTTAACTTACGTCTCCAGCAGCAAACAAGACGTGGAAGCTTGTATTGGTGGTTCTACGGTACTCGCCCTCGGTGCTTTTGCTGTGCATCAATGATGATTCAACATGGTTCAACTCCCGAGACCAACTGGGCGCCTACTTTTGCTATCGACAGATAAAGTGCTACTGCCAAGCCGGGAGTCATACAACACGCCACAGAGGCTGTCATACATGAAAACAGATCGTACAACGCACTTAAGCCAAGATGGCTCACATCGCGCCTCGGCCAGACAGTGTGACAGATAAGTCCTCACAAGCATTTATCACGTAAATGTAGCCTTCATCCGTACGTACATGCTTCCTTAAATCTTCCGGCATAGTGACTACAAGAATCTGCTGGTGCTGCTTCTGCTCAGCCTCTCTGCGAGCATCTCGGATAGGCTGTTCGATCGATTCGGCGTTTACAGGACGCTATCGATAGATCCCCAATTTGGGATATAGTTTCCATTTTGCGAGAAGCTGCTTCCGTACCGAAGAAATCTTCTCCCTCACAGTGATATCATTGGAAAATAAAGCGGTTGCCTTTTCCAGGTTTTTCAAGGATTCGCCCAGGTCAACCTAGACATAAAATACCTCTTGAAGAGCATGACGATAAGCTCAGTGTGGCTTTCCAATTCGGCTTTACTAGAAAAGTAAGCAGCGCGTTCTTCAAGTAAAAACTTGGTCACTATATCGGTGCGGTAGCTCACAGACAAGCTTATTTTTGAAAATACAACATGTCCATGACGTCATACAGCCGACGTAGTCGTAGTACGTAGTCCTGACGTACGTAGTAAGTCGTCGTGACGGAAGCACTAAGCGAAGCTTCGCCGTTTCGAAGCTTCGACCAGCTGAAAAGCCCGTCAACTGTGGGCTCGCATTCACTCTCTTCGTACTTCGCTGGCTCTCCAGGTTTACCGTATAGGCTGGCTCTCCAGGTTTACCGCTACGAAAGATGGACTCGAGCTGAGAGTGTGCGAGAGCAGAAAGTAAACGTCATTACCAACGTCATCGAACGAGTGCATCCATCGACGCTTATCGACTTCGTTCGCTGCTCGACGAACGATAGCTACGAGGCGGCAGTGAATTTAGCAAGGAGCCACTGCACCGCGCGTCGGTGCGGCATTGGCGCTGACCGGTCGGTGAGGTGCCCCAATTTAACCTTCGCTTCGATGCCTCAATTTCGCTACGTCCGCTTGACGCGAACAAAGATTTGACAAAATCTATGCAGAGGAGCAAATGCAGTGCTGGATTATGATTGGTAATATAATGGGAAAGTAGCAGTGATGCAGCAGCAGATGCAGGTGAACTAGGAGTAGTACTTCGAAGGAGAGAGTTATTTCGACTCGACAGCAGATGTAAGTGTTCAAAGCGCCCCCCCCGGCCGTAGCTGGATCAGCAGCGTTAACGTATTTATTCCTACATCGGTAGCGGGAGCACATTCATAAATAGATCAGCAGTATGAACGCTTTCAGTGAGCTTGAGAGCCAACGGAAGGAATTTCGGAAGCGAGCCGTGTTAAAATGGCCAGGAGTTCGTCCCATTTAGCTTATTCGGCCGGATGAATGGTGGGGGGCGGGGTCGCACGACGACTAGCCGATGGGAACGACCTGAGGAGCCTGACCCTGACCTAGTGGACTCCTCCTGACTTGCTGAAGCTTAGGGCTATCTATAAGCAGCGCTGCCGCTCAACGGTAAAAAAAAGCCTACTGTAGCGGCCACGCTCCGTCGTGCTATGCGAGCCCACCCCATCGGGCCTGGCCCCGAAAGGAAAATTCGAGAGCTCGTTCCACGTTCTAGCGGGGCCGATCGCAAACGTTCGACTTCGGACGAATTGCCCCACTACTTGGCTTTAAAACGACGGGGAAACCGCAGCAGTTGCTCTGTGCCGGAAATCAAGACAGGATCTATTTGCGGTCGAAGGCGCAGCCACGATTTCTCGACAGCCCTTAACTCGCGACCTCGGCTGGCGTCGAGCGATCGAGGCAATTGGAAGCCCAGAGTTTATTTGCAGCGTTTGCCGTCAAAGTTGCTCCATATACCCACACAGACCAAACGGATGTTACTCTGGAGTTCTGCTTACTCGACCTCTCGATCGGTGCACAACCTAGTCTCGGAACGAAATAAATAAGAAGACCCACACTAAAATGCCCACTCCACGAGTTCCCTTACTTTCTGGATTTTACCGAGTAGCAGACGTCAAAAGCAAGTTTTTTGGGTACTCACCATTGCTAAGGGGTAAGCGGAATACTCAAGTTACTTCGGTTTCGAACCGATTTCAGTCAGCGAAATGAGTTCGGGTGAATCCCTGATTTCTCGAGCAAGTTAAGTACCAGTAATCAGTAAGTGCCAATAAGTAGCAGTAGTTTGGAGCAAGTATCGTAACGAACGAGTCGGTTCGGGCATGCTTTGGCAATTACAAAATGAGCCAAGGAAAAGTGCTGGTTTGTCTATCTGCCTAAAACCTTAGCCTTTGAAGGAAGCCGCAAGCTTTCCGCGGGAGGCGTCGCTAAACTGAAGCCGCAGTCGCGTCTGTGCAGTCGGCCCGACTCGAAGTCGGACAATCGCTGCATCGGCAGGTAGCTGCTTACTTACTACGATCGCGCTTTTAGCTCGCTTCGACGGCAGCTTGCAGGGTAAAGTAGCAACGAGATTTGGACGGAGCCGCTGTTCACTTATGCATTCTAGGGTCGAGAAACAAACGCTTCGGCGATGGCAGCTCTTCGATCGAGCGAGTAATAACAGCCCCTCCTCGAGGGAGAGTGGCAGCCAATTCAGCCCCACACTTCGGACCAGCAGCCACACCCCCCCCCCAAAAAGATCTACGGTCTGTACGTGTGTGTTGGTCAGATAATGAAACTGGCGTCAGGAGGTCCACCGGCTTTGCCGAGAAGCACCGCCCAGTGCTCCCCTGGCTCTGAAGTTACACAGAGCTAAACACCAACAAACTCCAAGTAACACGAAGTAACTCCAAGGAGCTCCACCAAGAGATACTACATCAGACCCGCTTTTCGGAATCCAACAGTCTAGAAATACCTCGTACAAACCTTAAATCCTTTGGAGACCGTGCATTTAGTTCATATGCTCCCAAAGCCTGGAACTCCCTCCCGACCTGCGTCAGAACATCCCCTGACCTGACCACATTTAAAAGGAACCTAAAAACACACCTACTTAGGACAGCATTTAGTGGGTCCCTGTGATTCGTCCTTCGTGTGCTTATGCGTGCTGACACTGTGCATGCTGCCACTAACCACATTTGCATTCTGACCCTGTGCATGTCACCCCTAACCATATTATTCATTTCGTTTGTTTTTTCAAGCATGATTTTACTTACCATTCAATTGCATTTCACTTTACAGCAAATGTAAAGCGCCTAGAGAGAGATTAAGTTCTCTGAGGGCGCTTTATCAAGTGAATTATTATTATTATTATTATTATTATTATCTAAATGTGTGCATGCATCTGCGACATCCTGCCTTGACTTCTATGACTCACTGCTGGCTTCTGGTCTACCGGCCTGTTCAATCAGGCGCTTTCAGTTGGTGCCCAACTGCAGCTAGGCTTGTCTGTCGTGAGCATCCCAGTTGCCACGTCACACCACTTCTCCCCCAACTGTTGCACTGGCTCCCAGTCAAGCATCGCATCAACTTCAAGGTTTTGTCACTTTTATGGTAGGTCCCTTCATTCTTTGGCTCCAGCTTACCTATTAGTTCTACTCCCCCACCAGGCCAAGCATCGTACCACTGGCTTTTCGGAATCTAACTGCTTACCTATACCTCGAACAAATTTCAAATACTGTGGAGACCGTCGCTTTAGTTTGTATGCTCCCAAAGCCTGGAATTCACTCCCGACTTGCATCACGACATCCTTTGACTTGTCCACATTTAAATAGAAACTAAAAACGCAACTATTTATCACAGCATTCAGTGGTTCCCTGTTATTCGTCCTTTGGTGCTTATGTGTGCTGACATCGTGCATGCTCCCACTAACCAGATTTGCATGCTGACCCTGTGCATGTCACCCCTAACCATGTTATTCTAATTGTTAATTGAGCATTCTACCACTAACCATTCGATCGTGCTTCCTTTGCAGCAAATGTGAAGTGCCTAGAAAGAGATGTGTTATCTGAGGGTGCTGTGTCAAATGCGCTACAATTATTATTGTTATTACTATTATTATAACTCGGCCACAATATCGTAAAACTAGCTCACAACCGCATATGTCTAGCTAGAAAGCCCGTGCGTTGCCCCTGGGTGTTAGCGCTGAATGGGAAGGGCCTACTGGGTGCTTGCTCTTCACGGCCCAGGTCGTGCACTGAAATCCTGCAGTGGGCAACCCCTTATTGTCCTATACAAGAGCTGGTGATAGCCACTAAGGCTCGTCTGCCGCTTCGTAGATGGAGCTCTAAAATCAATTGTTTATTCACGTAAAGGCTAGCCAATGAGCTTGGCTAAAGAGGGCTCAATCAATTTACAGGGTACGGTTTGATCAAATGAAATTACTTTGGCCTGAATTGGGCTGACGATTAAATAAAAGGCTACCTAGCCCAAATCGTAACAACAACGTATGTTCAACATGGCACTCGGCTATTGAATACCGCAGCAGTGGCCTAACTGGGGCACACTTGGCACACGTGGCATGCCTGCAATCGCCGGGACAGTCGTGCAGCAAGCACGACCATGCAAAAGGCCATCTTGGCTGGCTGGTGGATGCCGGTCGATGGCGAGCATGGCACCAACGGCACTTTATTAACACAACACGATTGCCAACATAAGTCCTTCGTGCAGCGTGCATAACACTGGAAGCCACGTAATTACCACGGCTGAAGCAACGCGAACGCTGCTTTCATGCATCTGCTAAAAAGAAACTACTCCATCCTGGCCGCCGAGCGCTTGGCAGGCAAGTGGCCTCCATCTCGGCCCGTCGGTCACTCGTTCCCGACGGGCCGAGATCGACATGGCGGAAACGCAGTTAGTTGCAGCTGCCAAACAGGCCTCGGACAAAGCACCAAAAAAGGAGGGAAGCCGGACGAGGGAACAGACAACGGATGGAGAGCCTAGCACGCAGCCAGCCAGCCCAGCTCAGCAGCGGCAAGGGGCGGCAAGGGCAGACGAGGGCAAACTACTTGTCCTCCTCTGCCTCCTCCTCCTCCTCCTCCTCCTCCTCTGCATCGTCCCCGCTGTCACGGTCACCAGCCTCAGCCGAGGAGCTCGACGTCCCAGTGGGTGAAGGCGACAGCGCGCGCGTCAGCCTCCGTCGACCTTCGGTGATCAAGTGGTTCTGCGGAGAGGAGAGACGCAAGTCACGAGGGCCTCGCGTGCGCGCGCGCGCACAGTGAGAACTCTTTGAGCCCTCGGACTCCACGAGGAAAGCGAAACTGACGACTCGAGCGGCGTCGGCCATCTTAACTCGAGCTATCCGCATGAGCGTGATGCAGCCTGGCAACCTTAGCAAAAGCATTGCTGAGCAGCAGTCACCGATGATGGGGCCAAGAGCGAGCAGCAATCGCTGGGACCTCAAACTGCCAGTCCATCTGCCAGACCCCCCCCCACCCTGCCCCAGATCCTGCCCACAGGCCTTCGCTCCAGTGGCCAATGCTCTGCAGTGACGCCTCGCTGCACACTGCTAAAGGGCGACGTCCGCAGTTCGATCGAGGAGGAGAGGAATAGCAGCACTGCAAGCAGCAGTCACATCGAGGCACATCGCCCGGAAGAGGGAGGGGAGCCGTGCAAACAGTGATGGCCGGTCAGAACTGCACGGCAGGCAAGCAGATCGACGTTGTACAAAGCACAATCGCGCCAGCTTGGAGAGACCAGCGCTGGCGATTGATTCAATTGAGGCCAGGCGGTGGCGGCGCTGCAGCTGCAGCCACATTCCCATCCGGCTGCTTAATTACAGAATATTATAGGTTACAACTCTATAAATTACAGAGCTCTACAGAATTCTTAACTGCACATTTCTTTCAAAATACAGGCTAAATTACAGCTCTTCGGCAGGTCGTCGGAAAGAGCACGGGCAGCCGTCGGGCCAAGTGAGCAAGCAAGCAAGCGCCGTTTGACTTGGGAGAGTGCACAGCTGCAGCAGCTGCGCTTGGTTTGCCTCTCGGTGTCTCGTCGCGCCGCCCCGCTCACTGCCGAAGCGCGTCCACGACGGCGGCGGCAGACGTCGCCCAGGCCGGTAAACTGCCACCCAGGATAAACGAACGAGGAGCCACCGAGGAGCACATTCGCAGCACAGCAACGCAGCACAGCGGAGAGCATGCGCGTCGGAGCCGCCGCCGCTGCCGCAGGTCGTACCAGTGCACCCTCTGGCCCGAGTCCAAACATCTGGAGGAAGCTGTGGGTGAATTCACGTGACATCTCCTCCCACTTGTCGAGCAGCTCGTGGCGGGTGCTGGCCAGCCGCTCCTTCATCTTCTCAAACTGCTCCTCCACCTTGAGTGTCTTCTCCTGCGGCAACACGAGACGCTGCATCAGCGCTCGATTCGGCGAGCGCTGCCGCACTTGTGGCTACCGACAGCTAGCCAATCGCTTGCCAGTGCCCTGAGGCCAATCCCTAGGGGTCAGATACACCCGAACCCACATCCACCCTGTTGTGGCAGACAAAGGTTGCACTCACACTCACTTCCCGCAGGCAGCTGCTGCTGCTTGGGCTGAGGAGGAAGCACCATGCTCTGCCTCCAGTTCGGCCTGAGGTCAAAGTTCTCTCTCTCTCTCTCTCTCTCTCTCTCTCTCTCTCTCTCTCTCTCTCTCTCTCTCTCTCTCTCTCTCTCTCTCTCTCTCTCTCTCTCTCTCTCTCTCTCTGCCTCTCTCTACTATGCTGGCTGCATAAACAGTCATAACCTGACTATGCGCTAATGATCATCAACGAACATATGAGCCAACACACTTTCCGCGTTCCCAAGGAGGGGGCATCGAGCAGAGCAGAGCAGAGTACGTAGGGCACGGCAGAGCAGGCCAGGCACACCGACCAATCGGGCTGAAGGGGCTAAATCGGTGCCAGGCTATCACCGCCAGCTGACGGCAACATAGCGTTTCACTCAAACTGATTTAACACGAGTGCAGAGCAGTGGCCGGCGGCACAGTTTCGAGTGTCGCGGTTGCAGCGCGCTCACTGAATCTCGGACATTATTGGGCAGTACCTTGATGAGACTAACGTTGAGATCTTTCCGCGAATAACCACGAGCGAGGTTACGACGCACGTAGACGTCATAATCCTTGACGATTCGCGCTATGACGTCGGTTGTTGACACCCCATCGGTTCGCTGAGTGGCTAGAAACCTAGACAACCGAGTCAAGTTAGAGTGACCACCCAGTGCAGGCAGCACAGAAGGGGGCGACTAGAAACTTAGGTCGCCGAAGCAGCGGCTGCTGGCGGAGGCACCTCGGCAGCAGCCGTCAGCTCACACTGGGCAAAACCGACAGGAGCAGCGCCGAGAAATAATAATAATAATATTAATAATAATAGTAATAATAATAATGCACTTGATAAAGCGCCCTCAGAGAACTCAATCTCTTTCTAGGCGTTTTACATTTGCTGCAAAGAAAACACGATCGAATGGTGAGTGGTATCGTGCTTGATAAACAACGAGAATAACATGGTGAGAGATGACATACACAGGGTCAGCATGCAAGTGTGGTTTAGTGGAAGCATGCACAGTGTCAGCACGCATAACGAACGAATCACAGGGAACCACTAAATACTGTCTTAAGTAGGTGCATTTTAAGTTCTTTTTAAATGTGGTGAAGTCAGGGGATGTTCTGACGCAAGTCAGGATTGAGTTTCAGACTTTGGGGAGCATACGAACTAAAGGCACTATTTCCACATGATTTGAGGTTTGTTCGAGGTATAGGTAAACAGTGAGATTCCGAAATGCTGGTGGTATGATGCTTGGCCTGGTGGGGGAGTAGATCTGATAGACAGGCTGGAGCCAAAGAATGAAGCAATCTAAAAGTGAGCGACAAAACCTTGAAGTCGATCCGTTGCTTGACTGGTAGCTAGTGCAAGTCGGCAAGAAGTGGTGTGATATGGCAACTGTGACGCTCACGACGGACAAGCCTAGCTGCAGAATTTTGCACCAGCTGTGCAAAGCTTAGCATCTGATTGCACATGCCGTTAGGGCAGCAAGCAGTGATAATAATAATAATAATAATGCACTTGATAAAGCACCCTCAGAGAACTCAATCTCTCTCTAGGCGCTTTACATTTGCTGCAAAGGGAAATGCAATTGAGTGGTGAGTAATATCATGCTAGATAAACAAACAATGTGAATAACATGGTTAGGGGTGACATGCACAAGGTCAGCATGCAAATGTGGTTTATGTCAGCACTCATAAGCACATTAAGGACGAATCACATGGACCAATTAAATGCTGTCCTAAATATGTGTTTTTAAGTTCTTTTTAAATATGGTCAGGTCATGGGATGTTCTGACACAAGTCGCGAGTGAGTTCCAGGCTTTGGGAGCATACGAACTAAATGCAGTCTCCGAAGGATTTGAGGTTTGTACGAGCTATTGGTACTGTTGGATTCCGAAAAGCGGTGGTACGATGCTTGGCTTGGTGGAGTAGATCTGAGAGACAGGCTGGAGCCAAAGAATGAAGTAACCTAAAAGTGAGCGACAAAACCTTGAAGTCGATGTGTTGCGTGACTGGTAGCCAGTGCAGGTCGCTGAGAAGTGGTGTGATGTGACAATTGCGCCGCTCACGACAGACAAGCCTAGCTGCAGAGGTTTTGCACCAGCTGCAATCGCCTGATCGCACATGCCGGTAGGCCAGTAAGCAGTGAGTCACAGAAGTCAAGACAGAATGTAACGAATGCATGGACCAACTTGTGGTATCCTTATCTGAACGAGCCCTTAATTTTAGCAATGTTGTGTAGCTGAAAGCAGGCAGACTTGAAATGACTGCAAACAGTGCATCGTTTGCCAGAGAGGGGAGGCCAGCAGAAAGAAATCAAGTCCTCCTCCTTCTTAAGGCGGAGCGCTCAGCAAAGAAAGGGCTGGCCCGACGGGGCAGGGGCGGTGAGATGGCTGCTCGTAGCTGCTCAAAGAAGACCAGTAGGCCACTTGTGAACGCACGGGCAGGCCCGAGCACGCAGACAGGCCCAAACACGCCCGGGCAGGCCCGAGCACGCCCGGGCAGGCCCGAGCACAGCCTGCTGCTGCTGCGGCACATACATGCCCTTCTTCTTCAGCCAGCCATAGGCGTCCTCGCCTTCGCTGCACGCATACGGTATGTCGTCGTGAGCGACGAAATCAATCTGAAGACGAACGAGCAAAAGGCGCGGAGAAGCACGAGTTAATAATAATAATAATAATAATGATGTACTTGATAAAGCGCCCTCAGAGAACTTAATCTCTTTCTAGGCGCTTTACATTTGCTGCAAAGGGAAGTTGGACAAAAAACTTGTTGCCTCCTCCTCCTGGCGTCAGTCGCCTCAAGATCGACTCAGGAGGTCACCGAGGTCAACAATGTGAGGTGGTAGCAGAGCACAGCCAGTAGGTCACCCCCTCCTTTGACACGTGTTGGTGTGGGCACCATGACACTAAGTTCTCACAAGTCGTGAAGAAAAAAAAACCGACGACGGTGACTCGGTGCCACGTGACAGGCCGAGCGAGGTTCGTTGACCTCTCCAGATCTATTGGCTTCATTCACAGATCGGCGCACATCACTACGGGAGGACAGAGGCAGAGAACAGCAGACTCGGTTTTCACCGGTCCCAGATTCGGGCACACTCGCTCCGATGACGACGAAGACGTCAGAGCGTACCGAAAGCCTCGACCATTTCAAATCATTCTGCCTGCACCTGCCTAGTGGACCACGTCAACAGTCACTCCAACAAACACAGCTCAGCATGGGAGGCAGCAGGGCGGCAAATCACGTGAGAGAGAGGGCGAGAGAGACACAGACAGAGAGAGAGAGACAGAGAGAGACAAGAGAGATAGAGAGACCAGAGACAAGAGAGACAGAGAGACAAGAGACATGAAAGACAGAGGGGATGGACCGTAGCTGCACTCCGACCAGCCAGTGAGTGGTACACCGGCCTGGCCAGCCCTGGCCGAGCCAGCCATAGATATCTGCAAAGAGCCTCGAAGTTCTGGCAAGCTCAAGTTAAAATGGCCGCTCAGTTGGAAGAATTCTGCTTTACTGATGGCCACGCCAGGCTTGGGGGTTAGTTTGATGCCAGCCATCACTAGAATTAGAGGGTGGCAAGCCGGATGGCAGCCTCCTGCCGGCGGCCCAGTGTAAAGCTGAGTCCTTAGCCTTGAGAGAAGAGCACTCGCGCAGCCGTCTTGGTTTCAGCAATGCGGAAGTGATAATTACACTTCCTGCATCCATGTACATCGGCATTGATTAAGATGACCAGTGAGACCCAACAAACAAGTCAAACGTCGATACGACCTCCCCTGCCATCCTGAAGCTGCTAGGGCCACACGGCCACACAGCCAACGGCTTTGCCCTTTGCCCAGGACACGACGCGGCTGGGGGCTAGTCACGATTAACCAAGACAAAACAGGCAGACAGAGCGCGAGCACGAGTCCACTGCCAAGCGTGTCGCGGCAGATGGGGCACCACGTGACCGTCGGAAGCCGCAGGCGTACCTTATGCCTCCGCAGGAACTCCTCATCAAGAACCCAGGGTGCGTCCGGCACAACCTCGTCAACATAGCGACAGTGGCGAATGCACTCGTACCGTTCGTTGTCGTTCATCACCGTCCGGCCTTTACGCTGGTGCGTAACTTTGTCATTGCAGACTGTAAGTCGACCACCGAGAAATTAGGCTCGCTGTGACTGCTTCAGCATGCCACTGACAGACGTGTCCCAACAGACAGATTGCATGCTGTCACACTGTCACGTTCAGCAAAGGCTTTAACCAGCTTGCAGGCAGCCTACCTCCGACTATGAGATATACGCGAGGAAACGCATTCTTGGCTTGCATCAGCTGGCGGGCATGACCCGAGTGAAACATGTCGTAAATGCCATCCGCATACACTCGCACTGGCCTCGACACTGGAACGCCCAGCAGGTTGCAGTGCCGGTCACGTGGTCACGATCGCTCGACCGAAGCTATTGCCAAGACAGCAAGCAAGCTCGATGTGTGTGTGTGCGTGTGTGTGTGTGTGTGTGTGTGTGTGTGTGTGTGTGTGTGTGTGTGTGTGTGTGTGTGTGTGTGTGTGAGTGTGAGTGCATGCATGCATGAGTGTGTGGGTGTGTGTGTTGCTTGATGCAGGAGCTCGTGCTAGCAAAGTGCCTTGTTTTCGTCGTGTCACGGTGGAGATTCCTTAAGAAAGCTTGCCGCACATCCAGTCCTAGGACGAGAGGCACACACCAAGCACACTCGCACAAGCGCACAACATGCACATGCGGCACACACATACACGCACACATAACACACATGCACATACACATGCACACACAGGCACACACACCTACGCACACATAACACATATGCACATACACATGCACACACACACACACACACACACACACACACACACACACAAACACACACACACACACACACACAACACATGCACACACGCATGCACAAACACAGGCACACATACACCCACACATACACCCACACATAACACACATGCACACACACCGCCGTGTGGCAGCCTTGCTGACAAATGCCATCCTCAATTGTCGATTCCGGTGAACAGGCAGCCCCCTATATGTAGCTACTTTTCCGTTGACACTTCTCCGGCGAGAACATCCTTTGGCAGCGCAGGTCGCCACGTGACTAACATCGCTAGCACTTATTCTAGTGGCATGCATCATATTGAACAGCAGCAGCAGCCTTCCTAAAATGGCAAGACCGACGACTGGAACAGCTTGCGCTGCGTGCTGCGCTCGGTATCGGGGCTCTATTGTGAACACGCTAATGGGAGGATGATCCCTTGGAGCATAGGACGCGGGCAGCGCAGAGCGCAAAGTTCCACGCACTCCTGTCAGTCACAGCGAGCGGTGCCGGCGTACCTCTGCCGGCATAGGCATCTTCGAGCGTTATGCGAGGCAGGTAGCTGATGGACTCCCTCTCTCGGACGGCAGCGTCCTCGTAGAAGAAGGGCGCTGGCGCCACAGCTCCGCCGACCCGTGCCGCCGAGTGCATACTATCGACTCCCTGCAACAGGCCACCCGGATGCGACTGACCGCTGCAGTAGTAAACTGCAAGTCAGGACGTAAAATGCACGCAAGACAAGAGAGATGTTTCCAATGCAGAACGGTGCAAAGCAATACAGGGAAAAACCGATTGAGAGTCGAAATGCTGCCCTGTGGCAGGCCTCTCGGCTCAGCCCGCCCTGCCCCCCAGTAATCAGCCGACATTTAGTTCACTCGCTCGTCAGCCTTCTGCTGCGGCTGCTGCTGCCGCTGCTTCCTGCTGCTTATGCTTGAGGCATAAATAATACATAGAGGATGATGACTGGCCCGTGGCACCCAGCTCGGCCAGCGAGCAAGACCCACAAGGTGATGCTGGCGCCGAGGGCTCACACAACCATTCCAGCCGAGGGTCACAATCTTTCTTTCAACGCAAGGACTTAGGCTTGCATCCAGCTGAGAGACACACGACGTGCATCAAAGGACAGCGTGGCCACGACGTGCCGGTCAAACTATCAAGAAAGGGCACACAATCCGAAGCAACAATGCCGAGCAAGAGCTGCTGCTGAGCACGAGCAGCTGCTCTGAGAGCGCCAGCCACCCACCATGCTGGCTGGCTGCCCACTGTTCGAGCCTAAGAGATAATGCTGCTGCTGCTGATGATGATGACGATGACGATGATAGCGGGCACGAAAAAAGAAAAGATATCGACCGATCGGGAGATGAAGAAATTGATAGCGCCGTCTAATCTTTTGGGCTTACACGCCACGGCACGCATTCAAGGACTTGCCGGCATAGGTGGAGCTCAACAGTTGAGCTACATCTTGCAATGAATACATCGGTCAACCTAGGAATCTAGTCTTTAATCTAGTCATAACGAGAGACTGGTTCCCAGGTGCACCGCACCACAAACAATGCCTGCCAACACAATCATCACGGAAATATTCCGCACAAGAACACAAGTACAAAGCAATGTCAGCAGCTATAACTAGCAGACGACGAGCAGCATAAACGCACCTGACAGAAGAGTAGGTCGGAGCATAAGCAGCTCCAGACTACTGCCGCAGCAGTAGCAGCAGCAGCTACTGCTAGCCATATGGTGAGCTGCCCACTGGGTGCCCAAACAACTCCCACCAACCCTGAGGAAACATTGCCTTATTTGCATAGTTATCTCCGTTGCAACCCTATATTGCCTGCTCAATTCTGATTAGGCTTCACCAGTTGAGCTAGCGCTTTCCTTATTCAATCAAATTACGTAATTACGAGTGTGAGAAGGCATGCAAAGCCTGGATATACGGCTAAAACTATACAGCCTACCTGATTCAATCTGTCGTAAAAAATGGAAGGCGGCGGCATGGTATATAAATGCAACTATTAACACTCATATAATAATAATAATGCACTTGATAAAGCGCCCTCAGAGAACTTGGTCTCTTTCTAGGTGCTTTACATTTGCTGCAAAGGAAGCGCGACTGAATGGTGAGTAATATCATGCTTGATGAACAACGTGGATAACATGTTAAAAGTTAGGGGTGACATGCACAGGGGCAGCATGCAAATGTGGTTAGTGGCAGCATGCACAGTGTCAGCACGCATAAGCACATGAAGGACGAATCAAGGGACCCACTAAACGCTGTCCTAAATAGGTGTTTTTAGGTTCCTTTTAAATGTGGTCAGGTTAAGGGATGTTCTGACGCAGGTCGGTAGGGAGTTCCGGGCTTTGGGAGCATATGAACTAAATGCACGGTCTCCAAAGGATTTGAGGTTTGTACGAGGTAGTGGTAAACTGTTGGATTCCGAAAAGCGGGTGGTACGATGCTTGGCCTGGTGGGGGATAGTAGAGCAGATCTGAGAGATAGGCTGGAGCCAAAGAATGGAGTGACCTAAAAGTGAGCGACAAAACCTTGAAGTCGATCCGTTGCTTGACTGGTAGCCAGAGCAGGTCGGCGAGAAGTGGTGCATCTCAGTGGGCGATTCCATGGCAACAATCATCCGAGGAGCCACTGAAGTCAAGTAAGGAGCACCCCCCCCCCCCCCCCCGACTCTGCACGCTTGGTTGGCTTCTTTTCATAATTTGTACTCTCCCTCTTGCCGATGTAATCACCGAGCACAATCTAAGCTTTCAGTTCTATGCAGATGAAACACTGCTACACCTATGCTTTGATCCCAGCAAGCCATGCGGAATTTCAACACTAATATGCCCTTGCTGCATGTTTTGCTGACAACCACGCGAGGATGGCAGCCACAATTTTCATACTGAATAACGATACAACCAATTTATCAATTATTGGCAAACCTAGAGATTCATAAATTGAAAGCTTAAAACTCAAAATCAGCTCTGCCAGCATATCTTCCGTAGCATTTGCAAGACATCTAGGTGCCTTATCCTAAAGCGACCTTTCATAAGACGACCACATCAGCTCCACAATCTAGTCAGCCTACTTTCAGCTACATGACATGGCAAAAATTCAGGCATCCTTCGACATGGATACTACATTTAGGCTGGTCCATGAATTAAGATATCCCATCTTGACTTCTGCAACTTACTGCTTGCTAGTCTTCCAACCTATGCAATCAGGTGCGCTCACGGTTAGTGCAAAAAACTGCAGCCAAGCTTGTCTGTCGCGAGCTGAGCAGTTGCCACAGCACACCACTTCTCGGCGATCTGCACTGGCAAGATCAATCCAGTCAAGCAGTGCATCGACTTCAGGGTCTTATCATTCACGCTTAGGTCCCTTAACTCTCTGGCTCCAGCCTACCTATCCAAACTACTTCCTAATCAGGCCAAGGTATTGCATCACCAGCTCTTCTGAATAAAAATCGCTTATCGTGCATCGAATGAACCTCAAAACTTTTGAAGACGTGAATTTAGTTCGCATGCTCCCAAAGCTTGGTACTCATTCTTGACCGACCTCACGACAACCTGTTGACTAGACATTTTAAAAGAAGCTTAGAACGTACCTGTTGCACAGATAGCACAGATGAGTCATCGTGATTTGTCCTTTGTGAGCTTATGCATTCTCACACAGTACCTGCTACCACTAGCCATATAATGCATGCTGCCACTAATGCATGCTACCACAAACATATGGTCATGCTTCCTTTAAGGCATATATCAAGTGCTTAGAAAGAGATCCAGCTTTCCGTGGGTGTTGTAGAAATATAATCTTTACTATTATTACTATTATTATGCTGTAAAAATATGCACCTCGATATACCAAGGTTGCTTACAGGTTATGATTCCAGAATGCTTTTAAAACCAGATTCACAACATTTAGAATCCGGTGGCCGTTTTAGTCAGTCTTGGTTACATTTTGCACGACTCTAGTGGTGTTAAAATAACAATAATAAGAATAATAAAACATTGAACATAATAACATACAAGATAACTTTATATTTGAAGAAAGAAGAATGTCAATTGGTTAGTTCTAATATGTATACATGCACAACAGCACAGATCGCAAAGAATAAAATACAAGCCCTACAGCTAGCTCAACTGTCTTTATAGACAATACACATACCCACGTGCACCTGCACTCGCATCGTCTCAATCCTTTTAGTGCCACTGGAACTCACGAACAGCATCAGATGTATGCATGCTCCTGCCTTTTCGCACAGCACATACTTTGCCCCAGGGTCTTAGCCTCAGGATAAGGCGCTTGCACTGCATGACCAGAGATTTCATATCTTTGCAAATGTATTCATTGATGTTAAGCATGTCGCCCATGTTAAAACATAGGAGCATCTAGAGCATCATGTCGCCCGTAAAAATATAAGTGTGTCTGGTACATCATCGTAAGGTTCAGAAACTGTTTTTCGCATGCATATCTAAACAATTACATTCAAATTAGCTTTTGTAGAATAACTGTCAATTTATCCATGGGTTATCTTTAAACTATCACTTCATAACTTCGGTATGCTAAATCTTGCATCAAGGATTATGAATAATGATCTAGCAATTGATCACCATACTGGTAGGTAATTTTTAGAGATCGTGGGTTTGAGTCATTCAGCAAGCAATTCTTGATTGCCCACTATACGTAGGAGTGACTGCTGGCATGGCTCTTCTGCCTGCTACATACAGGAGGATGTCGAATCTGGTTACCTTTACTTCACTCTGTGAAGCTGTACCTGCTAAGGCCTACTGACTGGAGGAAGCCCGGTCTCATGCAATGCCCACCTCTACTACAGCAAAAACCGAGCTTGCACCAATAACGGCATGGAGCACCTCCAATCCTTCTTCAATCGAAGGTGGGGCATGGAGCTGCACTCACCGACTTCTTTGGTGAAGAAGCCACAGGAGCTGCTTCACTCTCACAGTTTTCATGTCTCCTTCGGCGGTATGACATAGCTGCTGCAATAAAAAAAAGGGGGGATGGAGACCTTGGTTTCAGATGGATCACAATTCTTGAGAAAGGGGAGGGGTTCCAGCACAAATAAACACACACACAATCCTTCAAGCACGTGTGTTCGGGTTACAAAGTATTTACACTGCAACAAGACGGCTGCATGCACATTGATTGGCAATAACCAGAGTGCAATTGGCAATAGCGCCAGGATTTGCAAATGATAAAGCTGTGCCTGCGTACTGCACTAGCCTTTTTACAAATTGTGTGCTCAGGAAAAGCTTTCGATCGAGCCGTAGACGCTGCAAAGCACTTGCTAAAGTACATTCATGTACCGGCCCAACCACACAGGAATCAAATCAAGAACACGTGATTGAGCACAACTCACAGATCCTACCATCCTTCCATCAACCAAGCAACGTTAGTCCTTACACTAATCCGTTAAGTGACAAATCAGAACACCATCTCTCACTCATCATCTCTTACCATCGCTCAAGAGAGCCCACTGAAGAGGCCTTCACAAAACTAGGAATAGCACAGCTTACATGAGAATCTGCCTGAAGCACAGCACTGACATCACTTCTTGGTGCAGGTCAGACTCCTGCCTCCAGATCCCTCGATATTCTCCTTCCTCTTTCTCTCAGCAGCCTGCAAAAAACTTCAACATTCAGGTTATGGTTCGCCCTTAATCACATTGCTGCCATGTGATCATATCTACCCCACCATGCGTGTTCCACGGACCATCACCTCACACGGCGTTTTAAAGTTGCAATCTAGTGACACTGAATTGTATCTACCATGTGACCCTCGAGTAGTCCATGGAGCTGTCGGCAAACTAACGAGTTAGCAGCTTGTAGAAACCAATACGCCTGGGGCAAAAGACCTCGCCGGTCAGCAGTGGAACGAATCGATATCGGGGCCTATTGAGTCAGCCGCAGGCATGGACCATAGCTCAAAAGAGTGAGCTTCACTCCACAAAATACAGAGTAAGATGAGCCAAAGGCCGCACATTCTTTATTCCACCGTAAAACAGGCGAGACGTGCATGAAATTATTCTGCATCCATCCAATCACCTCCTGAGTTAGTTGGTCACATAACAGTCACACTGCAACGCTACCCTGACATGTACGCTAGTGCAGTCCCTTTTACCACAAACACCTACAAGCCAATCGGTATCACTGATATTATTATTTCTATACCAATGATACCAAGTTAGAAGGTAGCAGCTGCCAAT
The DNA here is from genome assembly GCA_009760855.2 of Cristatella mucedo. Taxonomy (NCBI): domain Eukaryota; kingdom Metazoa; phylum Bryozoa; class Phylactolaemata; family Cristatellidae; genus Cristatella; species Cristatella mucedo. The sequence continues at coordinate 659,840 of WPIO01000165.1, forward strand.
GGACGATGTCCTGCCGGTGCAGTAGGCTAACGTGTTCAAGTTCGGTCGCCGTCAAGGCTGCTGGCATATCCCAGCACACTAGCTCAAACTCTCGATAGAACGGGCTAAGCTGGTCGACGGGGAACGAGGAGGGGGTTTGAAGCATGTCACGGAAAAGGGGTATCAGAACAGAAGCTAATTTAGATCGCAGCCACATCCTAGGCCAGTCGCATTCCACTGAGATACAGCGGTACCCGATAATCGCATGACCCCGGCGATGTGAGGTGTTTGCGTGGCAACGATTACACGATTGCCCACGGCCCGGATGCCGACTGCATGCAATCAGGCAATTGCTGCGTAGAAGCTCCAGAGTCCATCGCTTAACCTTTGTACGCTAGGCGACGGTCAAGGCCCATCGAGCTGTAAAGCGACCTTGCCTAACTGACCACGGAACATCGTACCGTCGCACGGGAATGACGCAGTTACTGATGTGGATCTCCCAACAAATAATAAATAATCGCTTGAAAACTCACCTAGGAAAAACTTAAGCCGGCTCAGCAGCGCGATTAGCTTACCTTCCGGACGCTATGCTGCGGCTGAGATGACCACGCGAAATTCACGGCGAATGGGCGACACCGGCTATAGCAAGGCACAGCCTGCTTATAGCGGATAAGTGCCGAATGGACCGCACACGAAGGCGCAGCCTGTCACCGCCCGCAGGGCTCAAGCACGAAGCGGGCACACAGCCTCGGCGGATAATGAACAGCCCGTGCAAAGACACCGCCCCGGAAGCACCAAAGTCTGGTAAAGACACCTGGGCAACGGCACGACTGCCGAAGCAACGCGTGAACAGTGCGCACGTAGTGAGCAGACGTAACAGCGTACCCAGCTCCAATCTATATAAGCCCCCCCCCCCACCCGCACTTACAACCGCATGAACACTTAGGAAGTCGTCGTACCCTCGCCAGTGATTCCGCACGCTATGTGGCCACTAATATATAAACATATATATATTATAAGACGCACACAAAGGATTAGGTTCATCAAGCAAGCGGCAAACTCTATTCGGGTAGGCGCGTAGGGCAGCACTAGAGGAAGTACAGCTACGAGGGACGCTGAATATGCGTGTGGAGGTAATTCTCAATTGCAGTGGCTGAAGAAAAACAAACGCAATAGCTTCGCCTGTTGGCAGGCTTATCCACAATAGGGATAAACAAAACGACTGAAAACCTACAAATTCTGAGAAATTTCCTTGGACGGAGGTCGAGATATCGCGCCGCTACCTATACACCTACTGCAGCTCCGCCATATGCTTTCCGGCTGCAATATTCGTCAAGCAGCTGCGGTTCCAGATAATCTCTAATTGGCGTCGTTCTGCGAGCATTCTTTAAAGAAAACTGATGCCCGTGTAGCCAGCCTGGCAATAGTACGAACAGCGAGCGCGCTAGCTGCTGCAATATTACAAAACGTCTTGGTGTATATAACAGTTCATTTCGCTATTACCAGTTGGATTACGCGAGTTAGTTCCAAGACTCTTAATCAGAAAAATAATAGTAATACACTTGATAAAGTGCCCTCAGAGAACTAAATCTCTTTCTAGGCACTTTAAATTTGCTGCAAAGGAAATACGATCGAATGGGGAGTGGTATAGTGCTTGATAAACAACAAGAATAACATGGTTAGCGGTGACATGCACACGGTCAACATGCCAGCGTGTTTAGTGGCAGCATTCAACAGTGTCAGCACGCATAAGCACATAAATGACGGATCACAAGAGGATGTCGTGACGGAAGTCGGGAGTTAGTTCCAATCTTTGGGAGCATACGAACTAAAGGCACGGTGGCCAAAGGATTTGCGGTTTGTACGAGTCCAATCTTTGGGAGCATACGAACTAAAGGCACGGTGGCCAAAGGATTTGCGGTTTGTACGAGGTATAGGCAAACAGTTAGATTCCGAAAGGCGAGTGGTACGATGCTTGGCCTGGTGGGGCAGTAGATGTGATAGGTAGGCAGGAGATAAAGAATGGATGGACCTAAAATTGAGCGACAAAACCTTGTAGTCAACCCATTTCACGCTCTTCACACGATTAAGTCTCGTCGGGCGAATATTAACTACCGTCGAGATTCAGGTCACACCTAAATCAGGTTTCTGAAAACCTCTTTTTCTGTAGCAAACAACCTTCAAGCTAACAGTGTTTGTGGAAACGTTCCGGCCGCAGTGTTGCTTAACTTTGTCTGACGCTTTCGTTAATACAATTACTCGCGAGATCCTTCTCTAGTAATTGACAACCACCGGTCAATCGCGGATGAGTATCTGGTGTGATTTGAATTATGCCTCTCGACTATTTTTGGTTCATGCATGTTACACGGTAGTCAGGTCTGATCTACCAATCGGACTTCCAGATGTACATACGTGAGAGAGTGTGTGTGGGTGTGTGTTTGTGCTGTGCTGTGTGTGCCTGCTGCTTCTGCTGTTGTAATTGGCGAAGCGCCTTAGCTTACCTAACGTACTCATGCCTCACATGTGGTCAATAGTTAAGCCATTGACGCAGCCAGTGCGGCGTCAGGCCACTATTGCTTGTTTTATTTCTTGTCGTCTGATATGACTCATCGAGCTATCTTTTAGTACGCGTTGACAGTAATAAAGGTCGAGTCTAGTTCACCGCTCAAGTCAGCAAAATGTGTCTCCGTGAGACTCCACAAGAACTGCCGCCGCTGGAGTCATATATATATATATATATATATATATATATGTATATGTATATGTATATGTATAAATGTGTGTGTACATATGTATATATGTATGTATGTACATATATATGTATATATATATATATATAACACAACAGTGTGCGCCCACTTGTGTGCGTCTATGTGTGTGTATATCTGTCTGGAGCTCCATGAAGCCACGAGAACTGAGTGGCTGTTACGAAGGAGAGTTGTGTATAGCGCACTCACAGCCTAAGCGGATTTCGGTAGACAGCTTGCTTCAGCTCACGCAACCAAAAAAAAAGAGAGAAACGTAGCTGTGTGTGGCGGGTAGTCGCGGAAGTGAGTAGCGTGGAAGTTGCAGCTCGGGACGGCTAGAAAGAATGTGCCACAGTCGACAGCAGTAGAAAACTTGAGATTGCAGAGCCTTGTGGAAGTCGAGGCTCCTAAAGTCTCGCATCTGCAGAGCAAGAGCGTCTGTCTCCAAAAGTTTTTCGTCGTAGGAGTACAACGGCTAATTCATTGTGCACAGAAGAAGGACCTGTGGGGACGGGGAAGCTAAAACGAGGAGCGGCGGTTCGGCTAAGGAGCGAAGCCGTGGTGGGCTTTGTGGGTCATTGCAAAAAATCTGCTCCGTATCCATTGATGAACCGGAAGTCATCGTTGCTCCGTGAGCAGAGGAGACAGCTAAGTCTCTGGGAATTATTCACTAGCCACATTCACCGGGAGCTCTGGAGGCTGCAACGGCTTTTCTTCGGTGGCCATAGCCAAAGCGGAAGTGGCTAGGCTAGCCGAGACAGAGTCAGTGAGCTAGTTCAATTTTTATAGCTGGCCACAGTGGGACGGCGGTAGCTAATTTTTGAACGGAATCGAACCCGATGGCTAGCTGTTGACTGACGCTGTCTTATCAATAAAGCTTTCAAACTTCGAATGGTTATCAATTAGTCACTCTGTCTTGCGTCCTATGGACAAGAAACTAAACTGACGCACGGATACCCGAAATGCAAATGTGGAGACATCCCTCATTATTTGCATTACCGAGAAGACTAATTCGAATGGTCTGAAACTCATAGCAGGTTCAAATTATAGTAAAATGAAAGTGTTATAAATAATTAAATTATAACAACACGACACCATACATAAGCGTCGTGTCATTCCGTCATCCCAGATGTGACTACACTCCAAGAAGATCGACTACGTACGTACGAACAGATGTTTGCACAACATGGGGCAGCAAAAAACTAATGCGAACTGCAAATGTAGAAATGCTAATGTTGTGGCTGAACCAGCTGGCGCTCCCCCCCCCCCCGACTTTAGTTTGGTGTTCGTCACACACAGCAACCTCTTTGCCCCTCTCGCCCACCGAAGTGCCCCGCGACTGCTCCTGTTACAATAATCACTAACAGCACATCCCAAAGGCATACCACATCGAGTGTCACAGTCCACTCGTACAACGATCAAGGGCAGTGCCATCATTTAATCAAAACCAAATGCTCCCTGATCTATAGATCAGCTCATCACGTAGTCAGAGCTGCACGCAGCTGCTCTCTCCCACGGTTCCGTTATAACTCCCTCTCGCACGTCCCCTTATGCAGGCGGGCTACCACACAGCCGCTCTGAGGCACGCTGGAGTACGGCCTTTGGCAGCAAGCAAGATTAGACGAAGGCCGGTAGACAGCTGCCAACTTTTAATATACCGACGATTCCTTATTGCACGTAGCTTAGACTAGAGCCGGCACGCAGCTGCGGTTCATCGGTCTGCCGTCAACGAGCTGTCGCTGACGCAGCTGGCGGCTGCCAGTGTATCGCTGCAGAGCCGTTGAAGCTTCCTCAGCCACATCCGTTCCTTCAATTATGATGCTGGTGTAACGGCTGCTCGGACGACCCAGGCGACCGCATGGCCTGTGGTAACAAGCTGGCTGCGTTTGACATCGGCGTTCACGCGTCGCCGCGGCATAAATTTCTTCACCGCTGGCGCCTCGCCGGCGGTCAGCCTACCGGTGCATCTCACGCCGCCCGTACTTCGCCGCCGCGTCTTGGTAACGCTTTATGGGCAGCATCTGTAAAGTGCCTAGAGAAAGATTCAGTTCTCTGGGGGCGCTATCCAAATATGATATTATAATAAACTGATCGATATACAACGTCACCTGTGTGTTCTTGAGGTTCACAGCTTTCACCCAGAATTTACCTTTACTTTCCGAGGTTATCAGTTTTTCGCTCGAAGGTAAAAAATCTGGCAGATTAGCTCCTTCAAACAAGACTTATTGGCGTGCCTCAGGGCTGCACTGCAATGGCACCACCGCTTGGTTCCGGCATTGCAGAACTGATGTCCGTGCGACAAATACAGGCAATACAACGACACTTACAACCTTGCCCACACATCATCCATAGATCTGTAGCGCCCTGCTGGCCTTGGCTGAATTTTAGCGCGAACAAGAGCTGCTCGGCGGCGGGCTAGAACTCCTTTGTCCTGGAGCAGTGAGCCAGAGAGGAGCGTCAGTGCGGTTAGAGAGCAAGAGCTTAAGAGCAAGCCAAGAAGCTTTGAGACCAGCGGTGGCGATTCGGCCTTTAGAATTGGTCCGATACCCGCGGAAGCTGCTGATTGATGTTGGCTGGCCAGTCAACCTCCGCCTTCACTCGTTCCAAGAAAGAATCGTCTGGAACACATTCGCCATTCAAGCTGGACAGAGGTGCCCTTCCAGTGGCCTAGTGACGGTATTAATTTCTTGCCGTAATGGGCTGGGGTGTCGGGCCCAATACCACTAAGCTCTTGCCCTATTGCCTCAGCTAAGTATTTAAGAGTCGAGCGACGCTCGCTCTTGGTTTCTTTTGGTCTTGTGTCTCTTGTCAGGCTCCGAGCATCGACGCCGTCGGACTCGTTTCTCTGAAAGCGAGGGAGGAGGGTGGGCTGTTCGCCGGCGATTGACGGAACAGGACGAGACAGCGCTAGGAGGATTCGGTGGACTCCACCGAATACGGCCGTATCGCGCCCGGGCTGGCATTTTGTGTTTCTTTTGTGTTTTGTGTGTGCGCGCTTGCACGTGGTCTTGGCATAAGGATTTGCCGGTGCAAGCTAGACGTAGTTGGCGTGTGCGGAGTCCTAGTTCTCTGGTTTGGGTTTAGGCTCCAGTTCGAGCTCTGTCTATTTGGGTCGTTCCACATTATAGATGTAAGTAGCTTAAGTGTGGAGACGTGTTTCCTCCACAAGAGTGCTTGAGGTGGCGTGTGTGGAGTATTCCTGCCGCACTGGTGGAAACCGAGTCCTAGTTCTCCGGTTAGGGTTTAAGCTCCAGTTCGAGCTCTGTCTATTTGGGTTGTTTCCCACTACAGACGTAAGTAGCTTCAGTGTGGAGAAGTATTCCCTCCACAAGAATGCTTTATTTGGCGTGTGTGGGGTATTCCTTCCGCACAGGTGGAAACGGAGTCCTAGTTCTCCGGTTAAGGTTTAGGCTCCGGTTCGCGCTCAGTGTGAAGAAGTATTCCCTCCGCAAGAGTGTTGGTGCTTTTGAGAGCGTGCGAGGAGTGTGGAGATAAAACTGAGCTAGACGCGCAGCGACTTTGTGCGCTTGCGAATAAAGCTCAGTAAAATCCCCAATGTGTGTGTCTCGCTTTCCAATTCACGCCGCGGGCTCACGACCCCTTTTAGTAACGGTAAGCAGCTCGGCGCCAGAAACGCTCGTTTCGTGGCGGCCAGCTTATTGCGCATAGGCGCGCACCGAACGGCAGTAGGCGCTAGGATACGCCGCTAGGTAAGCGGCAGGTCAAGCCTACTCCGCCGAGCCTTCGGCGCTACAGATCTAGTTGGTGCTTCGCACCAAGCACGCACTGGGGCATCAACCAATAGAAGAGGATTGAGCTGGGTATTATTCCTACTGATATAGAATGTACCGTCAGAAATTCCGTGTTCAGGCAGTGTTCTGGGAAAGTCTGTACCTAAGATGACAAGGATCGTCATAATTTCTACGACCGCAAAGCATCAGTCCTTGAAAGTGGTCGCTGGTTGAAATCGAACCTTGGTTTCACCACAAGCATGAATAGGGTCACCACTGGGTCTGAGCTCGATTTGAAAAGTAGCGCAGTTTCAGATTGCTGTTGAGCAGATGGTCAACTGCCAAAGAAAACACTTCGAAACCTGAGTCCAGCCGGACTTCGACAGCAGTACCGTTAAGCATGCGTTGCAGAACGAAACAAGGGCGACTAGACAGTGTTTAACTGCAGCGGCCTATTTCTTTTCCGAGCTGTTTTCCTGGCACAAATACAAACGCGCTTTCTTTCCTGACCTATTTCCTTTCGTGACCTATTTGAAGTTTCCTGGCGGGCTTGGGGCGGACTACAGTCTTTACCTCCGTGCCCCCTGCCAACGCAGTCCGGCGCCAAAAGTCGCTGCGAAGGTCGTTGCATTGCTGCAGCTTTTTCTTGTTAGCGATCTTCGATTGTACTCACATGTCGGATCTGCGCTTTCATTTAATTGATGCCACGGCCCCAGATCGCTGTATGAGTGGGCTTTGGCACTCGATGCGGTAGGCAGACGGGGCGGGACGTGCTACTGGTAAGTGATTGTTATGACAAGGGAGTCGGGGAGACTCCAATGGGCGAGAGGGGCGAAGAGAGTTGTGCTTCGCCCTGCTCCGCGTGTAGGTGAAATAAACCTGTGGTGTTACTCGTCGGCTGGCGTTCTGTGTCGTTCGCGACGATGACTCAAGCTACAGGATCGTTGACAATCGATTGCTGAGTGTTGTACCATTCAGTCACAGGCGCAGCTAGAGGGACCAGGCTCCGCTTCCAGCCGAGCCCGTCGCTGTACAACGTCAAGTGATTACCTCACGACGCCTTCGCCAGATATCAGCGCCTCCCCGCCGAGTAGGCTCCAACCCATTCACAAAGCGAGCCATAAATACGGACGCGCGGTGTGCCGAAAACCAGTCGTAGGCTGGCGTACTACCGTCTCTCTTGTGTCTCGGCAGCTTCGTCTGCTTCGGCTCCTCGAGTGCACGGCTTCGGTGGAGTTAAAAAGGCTCGATTGAAGCACTGAGCAGCAGGCTCGATAAATAACCTGAGAGAAGACGAGCCATCTGGGAACTCAGCGCTTCTTAAATTCTTTTGAGCCCCGTCCCAGCTCGGGGAACAACTTCTGGAGCTGAACACTTACATACATTCTTCAGGGTTGACGCACATTGTTAATATTCAGCATAAGCCTGTATTTTAGTGCATGGCCAGGCAAAGTGCGCCTGCTTTGATCCTGCGTACAGTCCAGCATGCACTCGTAAATCTGCATTTACAAGGTTTGATTAAACACAGGCTTTCTTCCTAGTTTGGGACGTCGCCGTGCACACAGGGTTGTCCTACCTGGGCAGCCTGTAGTTAGAGGACACAAGAAGTGGAGCACGTTGTAATACATTTCAGCTTTCTCGGCTTGAGCAGAAATAACACGATCGGCCACTGGAGCTGCTGCCGAGGGCCTAGCTATATATGGGTGCTGTAAAAAATGCACAACTCGTAGTAGCCGACAGTAATGGTTGACCTCTGCATTATGAGACCTTCCTAGCATTACAGTTAGGTCTGTCGGGATAGAATTGTACCCAGGCTAGGTTCAGTTGGCTGGGACGGGACGGCTGTAACGTGGAAAGGGTAGCCCAAATAATCGCAAAATATTGAACTGGCCAAATTCCTTCACATTTTCTGAAAAGTAAGCATCACCGGCTTCATATCTTCTACACCTTCCGCTACTTTAGGATCCAGCAAGTAAACTACAATCTAGAAACCCTCACGCACGGGTAGCAGCTGAAACTTGGTGCGTACAGAATTCTCCAGTGAAAGACGCTTGCGATCAGCTTTGATATCAGCAGCTCCGAGCTTTGCACCTCGAAGACGCCACCAACTCACCGAGAGACAGCTCACGTGCACGCCTGATAAGGGCAAGCCTGATAAATAATAAGCTCGGCGGCAGCTCGACCTGGCCAGGCTATCGATGGACTAGATTGACCTTGCTAAGGATGGATCGACCTTGCGTGGCTATTGATGGACTGAGGCAGCCGACCACGGGTTCCTTCCGGTGCTAACAGGCAAGCAACGGTCAGTCCGCCCGCTGTGCTGGGTCGCTCTGCCGCGAAGAATGGCAAGCCAAATCAACGTGGTTGGTCACTCTAAAAAGTCACATTTTCTTGGTTGGGAGCCCTGGAATCTTGCCTATCGCGAAACTTAGTAGAGACAAGATACCAGCATGCAGCATGATGTTCATTCTGGGCTGATTCTTATCTCGCATTAATTGATTCCTGGGAAGCTCCTTTAGGCAAACTAACGTGATCTATTTTTATTGTGAAATTTAGTCCATAAAACGCCAATAGACGTTCAGTTTAACTTGTTAACATGGCTGCAAAACTGGTCTTGCTCGATGGGTATTTTTGAAGACCTGTTAGGTGTAGTGAAGGAGCGATACCGACAGGCAACCGAGGCTGCATGGTTAAGCCAACACCATTAGCCGGCCTTTTCAGTAAAACTCATGCTCAGTGAAATCTGCTGCAGCAGAACAGACGATGCAGAAGCTTGTGGCCTTTCTGCCAGGCCATATATGGGAGTTTATATGGAATCTGATGGGACATCATGCTAAACGCATACATACCAGCAGTATACGTGTTTGTTTTTGGGCTGTCAAATAATATCGTGCCATGATTTGCATAACTCAAGAATGCCTCGATTAGTAGAAAACCCTCTTATACAAACGAATGTACAGCCCAACAGCAAGAATTTTTGCGTCAGTATGTAGCTACTTCCAGGTATTTCTTGTTGTAAGGTAAGCAATGCAAGCTGTCAGATGTTCATCAAAAGCTGATTAGCTGTGAGCACACAATAGTCATCACCGATGCCTCCATGCCTCCTAGGAGCTACAGAAGCCAGCACGAGCATGCAGACACACAGAGACAGACACAGACAGACAGACAGACACACACACACACACACACACACACACACACACACACACACACACACACACACACACACACACACACACACACGTGTGTGCACCAAAGCAGAGGCAGCAAGATCTTGCTGCTGATTAACTGTCAGTAAAACACGACATTCCATACCGATGCAGCAGTATGGCCTACTCTCAAGCTTTAATCACTGCTGCTGCAAATTCAGTATCTATAGAACATCGTCATATGCAAACCAAGATGACAGAAGCAGGTACACTGCGTGCCAGGGCAATAGCATCCAAGTCTGCCGAGCCACACAAACTGCTGCAGCTCAGTTGCTCCCAAATTTGGTGCACGGGGCACTAGCCACACATGACCACGTCGGTACACCGGCTTCGAGGGGAGGGGGAAGGGGCAAGGGGGCCACATTGCCGTTTCCGTCGCAAATGTGCCACGAAAGATGTGCTGGTCCAACCCTTATCCGAGTCTGCCCACAGTAAAACGACCAGCTAGGTGCCGCAGGCTATCGAATCTGCCAAGTACAAGACATGGTCAACGACCGAAAACCAACAGCTTGCACGTTGAGACTGACAGGCAGACTTCCTCGATGAGGCCACGGTCGCTGGCAGACCGCACGGTCGCACTAATACAGGCGACCCAGTGAGCGTTATTCCTGGCTGCACGGTTCCTTCCTTCAGAGGCTCAGCTCTACAGCTCGAGACTGCTGCTGGGCTAACGACGTGACCAAGTGAGTGAGACGTACACGACTAGATGTCGTAGTCGTCTTCGGGGTTCTGCTCACGTCTCCTCTTGGCCGCAGGCTGGCCGTCTTCTGCGGATGCTGGCGAAGCTGCCTCCTGCTTGACTAGCATGGTGGCACTGCTTGCAGCCGACGCCTGAAGCACGGCGCCATCTACTGAAATGAAGCAAACAAAAACAGCTGAGGAAGCGCAGAGCCGAAACACGGGGCAGTGGCACGGCAAGCACGCACAGCAAGCTCCGACGAACTCCAAACCTTGCAAGAACACCAAAGGTCAAAACCCCAGCCGACATCACCAAGTACAACTTCCGACCGGGGCCGGGGAAAAAAGCTGCCACCACGATCGTAGCGGCTGCACCACATTCAACAATGCAGCAACTGGCTGGCTGACACATACTGCTGCAGGCTTTCGCGAGTACAGAGATCTGGCAGGGCAGTGAGCACTGGCACCTGCAGCCACTAGCTCCTCCTAGCTTAGCTTGCGAATGTCATCCGGGTTTCGGATCTTCTAAACAGCATTTCAAATTCCAATATAGTAGCAGCACCAATTCTGTGCTCAACCATGCTTGAGATGACGATTAGCTAGGGGCTGAAGTCTGGGAGAAGCTGGTTAGGTGCCTCCAGACGTGGCCACAGTAATGGCATCAACAAGTGCTGAATATGCACATAACTTAGTCACAGCAACGACGATTATCATTAATCGTGCACCTAGTTGACGGCATACTGTTACATATTTAGTGCCCTATAGCAAGCAGTGGGAGGAAGTATACCCACAGATGATACAAGATTAAGACGAGTTCTTAAATATTTCTAGCTACTTTTCTAGCTCAACGAGCTTTCTCGATCATATTCTTGCGTGGTGCAGCGCTACGGGTAGAGGCTAGTATTTGGTGTTAAGACAGACGTAACCCGACACACTAAGAATTCTTGGACATCGTATGCATATGGATCATGCTTGTGCTAGTTGGCAGTTTTATGGTGACGATGGATCTACTATTCAATTTTATTACATCAAGTGCCACCCGTTTAAACTAGGTCAGCCAACGATGCTCTCGAGCACCATTTCTAATATCATATAAAAGGATTGCCTACCAACCAAAGCATGGCATACTAACCAAGATACTGAGCAGAAACTCTAGCAGGCCAATATGCTGATTAGTTTGACTAGAGAGATCCAGAAGCACGACCGAGCGAACCACACCTCGTGATCTCTCGTGTCAAAGAATCGTACAAAAAGACAGACACTTACCATGCATAGACGGAGCCACAGACACATTAGCCAATGGTGGAGCAGATAAAGCACTGCCACTGACAATACGAATAGTGGGAGTTGCAGGCACCGTCACGACATTCGGCTGTGCAGAGGATGCCGGTCGCAGGACCCCAGTGCTGGGTGCTGAAGCCACACCGGCCGCAGCACGAGAGGCAGAAACGACTTGAACCACAGGAGCACCAGCAACCGTGATCCGTGGAGCTACGGTGCTGGCCACTGCAAGTGATGTACACATAAGCAAAACGTGTTTTAGTTGGTCAGACACATCCAGGAGAACCACGGCAAAGCAGCTACATAACAACTCAAGAAGTCACCGAGAGTATATCACAGACTGAAGCTCAAGAGTACTGCACAAAGAGTGAGGGCAAATCCCATGACCTACACTTTGGTGGTGTCATAACCAAAGGGCTGCGTGGATAGTCAAGATGCTTACGCCAGCAAAATGTGATATGATCACGTGCTAAAGGCTAAGCAAGCGACTCATAACGTCCGACTTGCAACTTCACTCAAACAAAAAAGTACTTTCGCTGGCCGACCACCTCAGCCGATCTCTGTTTAAAAGCATTAACTGTGTATGCATTAGGTTTCTTAAGGCAGAATTTCAAGAAAACTACAAAAACTGGTCCCACAAAAATTTTGCTATACATTCTATCAAAAGTCCTGGAGATTTATATATACTCTGCAATTATGGTGATGTATACCAAAACGTATCCAACCGAAATCCTAAATCAACTAGCATAGTGCAGAAGAATTGGCCAAGTTATGGAATTCATATGGCACAAAGCTACACTATAAATGAAGCTGTATAAAAATCACAAGCATGCAACTCAACAAGCTGTATACATGGTTTGCATAATCATTTTTATCTTCTATGGGGATGTCAATAGAACTTTCGATCCCATTTATAACACGTTTGTCTTTTAAAAGATACATACACAAATATTTGATTTTTAGAATAATTATATAAGTATTTTCTTGACAATCTGCACTATTATATATCTTCTATGGGAGCCTAGTGCATGCAAGCATTAGTGGACACTATCATCGACATTAGGGCAGACCACCCCTATTCTTTGTAACGTCCTCTATTTATCGCGGCATGGAGTAGGTCAGCGTTCGCCAAGCATCCGGATTACATATTTAGTACCTAGCAGCTGCTTGAGCAGACCAAAAGCAGCTGCTAGGGAGATTATGAGCGACAGTTGTCAGCTCAAAGCAAGCGCATCCCCAACCTGACCTGTGGATGCTTCATAGGTTTGAGATCAGGAGATTGGCTCGACCAACTAAGGACGGTCAATTAAGTCTCCAATGAACTGCTTTTGTAGCTCTTCCAACATGCTTGGAGCCATTATCCATTTTCCAAATAGACAGCAACAAGAGCTCAGACACAGGGCAACCCAATATTTTGGACGTCTATCAACATGTTCCCCTAGATAGTTCCATTGCAAAAGCAGAAAAACGCGACAAAACAAGCACTGTTCCACCACCATACTAGAGCATAGACTATAAGCAGTCTTATTAGGTACTCCTTCATTTTCTACAACATGCAAAGGTCCTCGATTCACCATCGCCGTGGCACATGATTTTACTTTCGTCGGTTCTGAGAACACGGCTTCAGTCATCAACAGTGAAGTGGACGTGTTGCCATTGCTAAAGGCTTTTCTATTATCTGTTGCTGGCTTTTGCTCACACATCTATAAATGTCATTCCAAAAGCCTCATACGAACCATATTGAGACTTTCAGCTTTGTAGTGTCCTCTTGTAGGGGGACTTTGAGAGAGCTCGAAGTGGGGGTCTCCTTTATCCCCGAGTGCTCAGTTTCACTAGCCAGTCATCCATTTTTTGTGGCCGGATAGATCGTGGTAAGACATCCATGCCATCACTCTGAAAATACTTCTCAGGGTTGTAGTTGACAGCCCATTTGCTAATACTAAGCTTCCGTGCCACCTTCATGTTCCTCAGATCCATCTTGTGATAAGTAACAAATTCATCTTGTTTAATACTTGCATTAGGTAGTTGAACTCTTATAGAGAACCACTCAATCCATTAAAGAGGCCCTCTCCATAGCTGGTCGCAACCGTGATTACTTGCATTAGGCTTGAACAGTGCACTACAGGAAGCTGTCTACTGCTACTCCTGCTTTGTCCCGATGCCTCGGTGAGTTAGAGACCAATATAAAATGCACGCATGCATACATTTGTCTTGCATTTTAGAGAAAAACCATGTATGCTATTTTTCAGTTTCGAGATGTGAAGTATATGTATTCTGCATTTTCATCCAACACACGATTGGCATTGGTCGAACCGGTAGAATCAACTGGGTCTTTGCTTAATCTATTTTTATCTTCGATTAACTTTAAAAAATTACCAAGGTTAGAAATAATAATAATAATGCACTTGATAAAGCGCCCTCAGAAAACTCAATCTCTTTCTAGGCGCTTTATATTTGCTGCAAAGGGAAATGCAATTGAATGGTAAGTAAAATCATGCTTGAAAAACAAACAAAATGAATAACATGGTTAGGGGTGACATGCACAGGGTCAGCATGCAAATGTGGTTAGTGGCAGCATCCACAGTGTTCGCACGCATAAGCACATGAAGGACGAATCACAGGGACCACTAAATGCTGTCCTAAATAGGTGTTTCTAAGTTCCTTTTAAATGTGGTCAGGTCAGGGGATGTTCTGCCGCAGGTCGGGACCCCTGCTCAATCGTAAACACTAATTCTTTGCCATTGTCAGTAACTTTAAGCCACGAGTGTCACGGCGCTCACTCTGGGACTGCTGAGAAATGATACGAGCTGTCGAAGGCTGAAGAGCAGTGATAGTACCAGTGCCACCGACTCCTCCAGCTTGTATGCGCTAAAAGAGACAGCAAACTTGGTGTAGTGCAGTAATCACAGCAAAGCAGCCTGCGACCAACACAAACAGGATAATGCAGGCAATACTTAAGAGATGATCACATGAGAGCAGAATGAAGTGCACGACTAACCTGTACAAGAGCAGGACCAGGCTGAGGTTTCTTCAGAGCACGTAGTTTGTAGTTAGTTGCAGACAAGCAATAGCGATCAGGAGGCAGCCTCGGACCCGTGTAAGGCTTGATCAGAGGCAGTGGCTGGTTGTTTCGAAAGCGGGCTATGTCCATCAGTAGCTAGAAACAAAGCAGGCCGATAAGTAGCAGTGGTCCTACAGTGCTTTTGCTGCCTCCGAGCGTACAATCAATCAACAAACAGCAAACTAAACTAGACCACAATTCAGAATTACAAACCGGAATTAACTACAATCTAGACCACAAAGAGGTCATGACAAACCTGCATGAAGCCACCAGTAGCTTCGAGAAGCATTGCATTTGAAGACAGCAAGGCAAAGAGCACCAATATAAAACAAATAGACATGTAGGCCGAACGACAACACAGACTGAAGTTACAGTAAGTGTTTCGCACAGCAGTCACATACAAAAAGGCTAAACGATGAGACGGATTTGCAAAGAATCAAGCACCTCAGAGGAATGTCACAGTTCTAGAAAGGCATGCTATCAAACCAAAAGTTGGGAGTCGTATCAACTCAACCACTTAGAGTAACAGGTAGCCAAACGGGTATTCCAAAGTGGGCACAGCACACCAGCAGTGGGTTCAGTAAAAGCTGTCCAAGAAATCACAAAGCTGGCTGGCTGGTACAATCGCAGTTGCTGGTTCCAAGCCAGGCCAAGGCCAGCCAATAAAGATTCTCGCCGAGTCTAAGCGAGCCAAGTGAGCCACTTTGCTGCAGCGTAATATGCACCTCGATGGTCGCTGGCAGCACATGTGCCTCCTGACTATTTGGTAGATCGAAGGTCTGTGCATGCACAGCATTGTCATAGTATTACCCATATCTCACACCGCACTCATCAATGGAGTACACTGCACTCATCAATGGGGGCCTAAAGACAGTGATATACAACCTTATGACCTGAGGAGACACGGTGATCGTATCATAATAACTAACATCACTACAGAAGGACAGGGTGACCGACTGTATCTCAAGGAGCTAAGCAATCCAGCAGAACTTAATGATAGGCTCGACCTAAGTAAGCTCTTCCAAGGTCGCTATGCACAAACAGTAGTGCAATCTTTGTGGAATGAGAAGTTCTAGATCCGGGCTGGAATTAACGGGCATATCTCAGAGAAAGTAATGTTGGAGTCCAACAGGCAAGAATTTCACCCGGTGTTCAGGCATGCAAGGCTAAGCTGCTGGTTCAGCCATATTTACATTTTACAAAAGCATTACCACAGCTTGGGATAACAGCAGCAGGGAAGAATGACACAGAAAATACGAACATGGAAACTGCAAGAAGTGTGGTCCAAGCAGAATTATCAGCTAGCGATGACCATCGAATCTTGGGATGGCTTAATGTTCGTGCTGACGTCTACTGCCTCATAACTGGCATGAACACAAAACATGAATACTCAAACACTAGTCGAGCACTACTTCAAAAGCTTGACTATTCATTACTAGGTGCAGCAGCATTACTAGGTGCAGCAGTGATGATGGAGAAAATTCAAAATTGCACAGAATGCCTCTTAGTCATTGCAGCTATGTGGAATCACATGTGTGTGCATGCGCGCGCACGAGCACACACACACACACGTGGCCATACGTTTTGTCAGACCTAAAAATTGGTGACGTCAGATGGATTTTCAAAAAAACTTACAAGTATTGGTGCCCACCGAACATATCAATGGTGAGCCACTTGGTGAGTCATTTCTCAAGCTAAAAACAGATTGAATAGGTAATGAAGCTCCTTTTCATCATGAACCAGAAAATTTGAGCTATTTTATCCTAAAAAAATTATGTAAAGCCCTGGTTCAGACACCAAAAAGGAACCAGGCAATCTTCTGAATCAGTAACTGTTATATGCAACCATTCAAGTGTGTAGACGACAGGAAGTGCACAGTTCCTGCCAATGCTGGCTGTGCTTTGGTGACAAAGTCAGTCGGACGATTATGCAAATCACAACAGACAAGCCTAGCTACAGTGTTTCACACCAAATGCAAGCTTCTTATTTATTGCACAGGCAGGAAGGCTGGCAAGCAGTAAGTTGCAGATGGCTAGTTGGGCTGCCACCAATGCATCGACTGATTCGGCTGAGGCATCATCATCTAAGAAGGCCTCATTTTTGCAGTGGTATGTACCTGGCAGAAAGTTTGCTGTGGAGCCAATTCGGTCATCTAGTGTGAAAGGTCACTTTGAAACAGGACATACAGGTTGCATGCAGAAGCTACTAAAGAAAATATGCAGCCCGAGTCCATTCCATTTTGAGGATTAGTCTTTCCAATTTCTGAATAACACAAGGTTACATATAATTATTTAGTTTGTTAGATTCTATTCAATTACCAAACTTTGCTATCATCCAAGAGCAAATGCCAGAGATACATGCTGCAAGAGTTATGATAAAAAAAATCTTAGCTGATTAAATAGCCTCATTTGTATGTCACCTTAAATGACCAAAGTGCAGTCTTGCTCATGTAAAGCTCCTAGATAGAGATTACTTTCTCTTAGGGTAATATGCAAATAAAACATATTTCAGCAGCCTCGGAGAACTAAATCTCTGTCTAGGTACTTCGCATATGCTGTAAGGGAATAGGATTAATGTCAGCATGCATAAGCCCACAAAGGACAATTCACACGGTCCAGCAAATGCTGCAGAGGCAGGTGCACTTTTAGCTTCTGTTTAAATGCCATCAAGTCAGGGGATGTCATTACATCAGTCGGAAGTGAGTTCCAGGCTTTGGGAGCATACGGACTAAAGGCATAGTCTCCAAATAATGTTGTAACACGGACAACAGTACTGACTCAGTAGAGCTTAGCTCTGAAACCTGACTGGAACTTACTTGCTTTAGGTTTCAAGTTGTGATATAAGCTTTTCAAGTCTGCTACTACTCAATCCAGTGCCTTTAATAGGGACGGCAAAAAGGAACACTGGGCGGAAGTTGCCGAAGTTCACCTAGCCTAGCATTGACTTCTTCATGCCAGGCCCAAACAACGTCTTTTGAATAATACATGACAAGAACTGAGGTGAGGGGCATGATTACTTATTACGTTAGTCGTGCAAGGCAACAGCAAATCAATGCATCTCGGAAGGAGAACAGTAGTTACTGTACATGCTGCAGGCGCACTAAAAAAAATCAGCCCCACGAACGTGATCCGCGAGGCGGCGCAACGACGTAGAAACTTGATAGTTTTCGTCAGGCAGATTGCGAGATATGAAGACTACGCAAGCTCATGGCTTTGAGCCGGCGGAAGGCTAGGGTGACAAGGAGACGGCTGCTGCTACGAATCTGTTGTACCAGCCGCCGCAGAGCGAGCTTACCTCTCGCGGCGGCGGTGCTGTGTAGGAGCAATCTAGCTTCAACTGTACCGCCAGCTTGACGTCTTCGACGTCAACGCTCTTCTTGCTAGCGTGGTTCGAGATAAATCTTGCGTCATCGAGGACGTCGGTAACATAGCCTAGCCGGATGACAACACGACGAATTACATTACAGTCGACGACGTAAAAAAGGACGGAGATACTGCGAGAACACAGGAATGATACTCGACGTTTTTTTAAACTCACGGTAAGCAAAATCAAGCATCTGGTGAATGACTCTGGGCTCGTACTCATTAACGCCCATATCTTTAAGAATCGCTGCCATGACTTGAGCATCCTTCGGCACGGCTTTCCCCGCGGCCGCCATGGGTGAAGGGTGTGACGTAGTAACACGGTGTGAGGCAAACGAATTGTCAATAAAGGTCGTTTGGAAAAGCGTCACTAATACGCGCGAAGTGTTTCCTAGCATTAAAATTTAAAAGCTATCGTAATGGCTTTTACGTGCCAAATAACTTATTCTTGCCACTGCACACAGTGTGTGTGTGTGTGTGTGTGTGTGTGTGTGTGTGTGTGTGTGTGTGTGTGTGTGTGTGTGTGTGTGTGTGTGTGTGTGTGTGTGTGTGTGTGTGTGTGTGTGTGCTACGGTTGCCGATGACGCCGAGGATGTATGTAAACTATCCGAAACGCGGACACCCGCATACGCGGAGGCATACTAATAAGAAAAAATAATAAGGCACTTGATAAAGCGCCCTCAGAGAACTCAATTTCTTTCTAGGCGCTTTCCCTTTGCTGCAAAGGGAAACGCGATTGAATAGTAATATATATCCCAGAAGTCAAGACGGGATGTCACGAATGCATAGACCAACTTAGACGTGGTATCCTTATCTAAACAAGCCCGAATTTTAGCAATGTTATGGAGCTGAAAATAGGCAGATTTGACTGTGGAGCTGATATGGTCGTCTAACGAGAGGTCACTGTACTAACTACAGTCACTTTGGAACACGACATCTAGATTTCGAGCTGATTCAACAGCTGATAGGAACGGTAGAAGGGAGACTGGGCGGTAGTTGCTCAAGTTCTCTTGGTCTAGTGTCGCTTTCTTGAGAAGTGGCCTGACTACAGCTTTTTTTAAAGAGCTGGGACATGACCTGAGGCTAATGACATATTTGCATGGCATGTGAAAGAACTTCTTCGACTATAGAGTTTTCGGGCTAGAGGCTGGGCTCACAGTCTTAATAGCTTGGGCTTCGTCCTGCGTATTCCCATTATGTCTAGCTTTACAATCCTATATCCCACGACTGGACAGGTGGACAGGTGCTCCTTCTCTCTCTCTCTCTCTCTCTCTCTCTCTCTCTCTCTCTCTCTCTCTCTCTCTCTCTCTCTCTCTCTCTCTCTCTCTCTCTCTCTCTCTCTCTCTCTCTGTCTCTCTCTGTCTCTCTCTGCCTTTCTGTCTCTCTCTGTCTTTCTCTGTCTCTCTCTCTCTCTTCTGCCTCTCTGTCTCTCTATCTCTCTGTCTTTCTCTGTGTTATTCTCACTCACTGCATCAAGTCGTTGGCATTAGATTATGAATCAATTTGGCGCATATATATATATATATATTTTTTGGCTATTTTACACATGCGCCGTATATATATATATATATATATATATATATATATATATATATATATATATATATATATATATATATATATATATATATATATATATATATATATATATATATATATATATATATATATACGACGTATATGTAAACTAGCCAAAACACGAACGTGCGAACACACGGAGGCATGTGAAAGAACTTCTTCGACAATAATATTAATAATAATAATATTGCACTTGATAAAGCGCCCTCAGAGAACTTAATCTCTTTCTAGGCGCTTTAGATTTGCTGCAAAGTGATATGCAATAAAATAGTAAGTAAAATCATGCCTGAAAAACAAACAAAATGAATAATATGGTTAGGGGTTACATGCACTGGGTCAGCATGCAAATGTGGTTAGTGGCAGCATGCACAGTGTCAGCACGCGTAAGCACATCAATGACGAATCACAGGGACCCACTAAATGCTGTCCTAAATAGGTGTGTTTTTAAGTTTCTTTTAAATGTGGTCAGGTCAGGGGATGTTCTGACGCAGGTCGGGAGGGAGTTCCAGGCTTTGGGAGCATACGAGCTAAATGCACGGTCTCCAAAGGATTTGAGGTTTGTACGAGGTATTTCCAGACTGTTGGATTCCGAAAAGCGAGTGGTACGATGCTTGGCCTGATGGGGTAGTATATCTGAAAGATAGGCTGGAGCCATAGAATGAAGAGACCTAAAAGTGAGCGACAAAACCTTGAAGTCAATCCGTTGCTTGACTGGTAGCCAGTGCAGGTCGGCGAGAAGTGGAGTAATGTGGCAACTGCGACGCTCACGACAGACAAGCCTAGCTGCAGAGTTTTGCACCAGCTGCAATCGCCTGATCGCACATGCTGGTAGGCCAGTAAGCAGTGAGTTGCAGAAGTCGAGACGAGATGTCACGAATGCATGGACCAGCTTGGACGTAGTATCCTTATCTAAACAAGCCCGAATTTTAGCAATGTTATGAAGCTGAAAATAGGCAGATTTGACTGTGGAGCTGATGTGGTCGTCTAACGAGAGGTCGCTTTGGAATATGACACCTAGATTTCGAGCTGATTCAACTGGAGATATGCTGGCAGGGCCAATTTTGAAAGTCAGCCTTTCCAATTTCTGAATCACACTGGGTTTGCCAATAACTAGTAAGTTAGTTTTATCATCGTTTAGTTTTAGAAAATTTGCTGCCATCCATGTGCGGATGTCATCAATGCATGCAGCTAGTGAGTTTAGAGAATTTGAGGTGCTCGAAGGCTGGGAGGGATCAAAGCAAAGGTACAACTGAGTGTCATCCGCATAGAAGTGAAGGCCTAGATTGTGCTTGGCAATCACATCGGCAAGATTGAGAGTATAAACCGTGAAAAGAACCGGACCTAGCACAGAGCCCTGAGGTACTCCATATTTTAGAGGTACTTCAGATGATCTTTGTCCATTCACGTCAACACTCCGGAGTCTCCCACTGAGATAGGATCTGAACCACTGCAGAGCAGTGCCAGTGATGCCCAGGCGAGATGAGAGGCGCTCTAGAAGAACTTTGTGATCGATAGTATCAAAAGCTGCCGAAAGATCGAGCAAAACAAGAAGAGACACTCTACCCATGTCTGCATTCCTAAGTAGGTCGTTGTATACCCGAAGCAATGCTGACTCTGTGGAGTGATTAGCTCTAAAGCCAGACTGGAACTTACTAGCAAGGTGTGAGGTTTCGATATACGAGTTTAGCTGGTCTGCCACGACCTGTTCCAGAGTCTTTGATAAGAATGGTAGAAGGAAGACTGGGCGGTAGTTGCTTAAGTTCTCTTGGTCTAGTGTAGCTTTCTTGAGAAGTGGCCTGACTACAGCTTTTTTGAAAGGTGCTGGGACCTGACCTGAGGCTAATGACATATTAATGATGTTGGTTATGCATGGCAGCAGCAGATCAATGCAACGTAGGAGCAGGACAGTGGGAATAGGGTCCAGAGGACTTATTGTCTTCTTTGATTGAGATACGAGCTGTATGACTAGATCACTAGTGACCTGCTTAAATGCAGACATTGAGGTGCAGCCAGGAACCGAGGAACAGCATTCTAGTGGGAAGGTTGTCATCGCAGGGATGGATTCCCTTATCTTGTCTATCTTCTGCACAAAGAATCGAGAGAAGCGATCGGCTAGATCATCACAAGGATCATCAGGTAAGGAGCTAACCTGGGAACGGTTGAGGAGATGGTTTATTGTCGACATCAGCATTTTTGGATTGTGCATCTGTGATTCAACAATGTTTCTATAGAAGCTAGACTTGGCCTTTGCTAGGATCGATCGGTACGACCTACAGTAGTCTTCATATGCCTGTCGATGGACAGTTAGTCCGGATCTTTTGAATGCCTTTTAAAGCTTTCGTTTAGTAGACTTGGCTAGTTTAATGTCTGTGGTAAACCATAGGCCGTCTGGGCGGGGCGCACAGTGCGCTTTGACAATAGAGTTTTCGGGCTAGAGGCTGGGCTCATATATACCATTCGTTCCAAAACCCAACAACTAAAGCGGCTCAGCACTCGGCTAAAACGGAGTTCATCCGTCGAGTTTAGCTGCGAATGCAGGATAGCCCACGACTTGATTACGCGAGTTATTGGCGATAGTCGATCATTGGACTATTATTCAGCAAATACGAATCGTGCCGTTCCGACCGAGTTCAGTAAATGTCGTGCAAAGGCCCGCTCTCTCCTTGCGGGACCATCAGAAGTTGATAGGGATTTTCTATTGGCCTCACACATTAGTTCCCATCCACGCAGAGCCTCTCGGGTATTTAAATTAGACGTCGCGTCGTCGCCTATCGTGTGTTTTATCAAGTGTTGTTGCCAAGTTCACTTGTATGCCAAGGACACCGAGTGGAGACCCCAGCGTCCGGTACGGTATAGGAGCTGACTGCGGCGGCTGCTTAACTCCCGCCCAGAGGCGTAGCAAGAGATGGGCAGGGGGGGGGCAGATGTCCACGAGCGCCGAGGCCTTGGGGGCACCAAAGGCAAATTGATTTTGCGTAGTCTTTGTTGTTCGCTTCGCATCGCACGCAGAAACGCCTGCCGATGACCAGTTTAATGTACGACGCAGTTTAATGTACGACGCAGTTTAATGTAAGACAAGTTTAATGAGCACGGAACAGAGGTGAGCACGACTTTCTTCGCCCCACTCGAGTTCCCTCTCCTTCCCACTCGAGAGTTCCCTCTCCTCGACCACGGCTGTGCATTGGCCGACCCCGACGGTGAATCCACCGTCTGTTCGCCAGCGGATTACCTGCCCGTGTCACCGCCACATCAGAGGTCAGGGGCCACATCAGAGGTCACATCAGAGGTCAGGGGCCACGGCCACGTGCGACGGCCCCTCTCGATGATGCTCCCACCAACAGCTGTTCACCAGCAATTTAGGAATGAATGAAGCAGTACCGGCCTGCATACAATCAAACCACAGTTTTTTTATAAACTTTTTAAGTTTTTAGTGTGAGAACACCAATCTTGATTCCAAGAGTGTCCCTGTTTCAACGGACTCGACTATTACTGACTGAGCCAGTAAAGCAAACTTAATAATAATAATAATAATATATTTGATAAAGCAATCTCAGAGAACTCAATCTCTCTCTCTAGGGGCTTGGCAATTGCTTAAAGGAACCATGATCGAACGGTTAATGGTTAATGGTAGCATGCTCAATAAACAACAAGAATAACATGGTTAGGGTGAAATGCACAGGGTCAGCATGCAAGTTTGGTTAGTGGCAGCATGCACAGTGTCAGCACGCATAAGCACATCAAGGACAAATCACAGGGACCCACTCAATGATGTGACAAATTTGTGCGCTTTTATTTCTTTTTTAAATGTGGTCAATCGGGAGATGTTTTGACGCAAGTCGGGAGTGAGTTCCAGGCTGAGGGAGAATACAAACTGAAGGCAAAGTCTGCAGAGGATTTGAGGTTTGTACGAGGTATAGGTAAACATTTCGAAATGCGGGTGGTGCGACCCTTAGCCTGGTGGGGTAATAGATCTGATAGGTAAGCTAGAGCCCAAGAATGGGGGGACCTGAAATTGTGTGACAAAATCTTGAAGTCGATGCTTTGCTTAATTTGGAGCCAGTGCAGGTCGACAAAAAGTGGTTTGAAGTGGCAATCGCGACGCTCACGACAGACAAGCCTAGCTGCAGAGTTTTGCATCATCTGTAAGTGGTCTGAGTGCACTGACCGGTAGGTCATCAAGCAGTGAGTTACAGAAGTCAAGACGGGATGTCACAAATGCATGGACCAACTTAGATGTGGTATCCCTGTTTAAACAAGCTTGAATTGTAACCATGTTTGAAGCTGAAAGTAGGCAGACTTGATTGTGGAGGTGATGTGTTTATCCAATGAAAGGTCACATTGGAACACGACACCTAGATTTCGTGCAGATTCAACAGAAGATACGCTGGCCGATTGTTCTGGTGATTGTTTGTTCCGATACGCTGGCAGGGCCGATTTTGACCAGTAGCCTTTCCAATTTCTGAATCACATTTGGTTTGCCCATAACTAGTTAGCTGGTTTTATTATTCAATTCAAGAAAGCTTGCTGCCATCCATATGCGGATGTCGTCAATACATGTAGCAAGTGAGTTGAGAGAATTCGAGGTGCTCGAAGGCAGGGAGAGATCAAAGTAAAGGTACAACTGAGTGTCATCTGCATAGAAGTGAAAGCCTGGATTGTGCTTGGCAATAACATCGGCAAGATTGAGAGTATAAACTGTGGAAAGAACCCTGAGGTAACACACATTTCAGTGGTTCCTTGGATGATCTTTATCCATTCACATCGATTATCTGGAGTCTCCCACTGAGATAGGACCTGAACCATTGCATAGCAGTGCCAGTGATGTCAAGGCGAGCTGAGAGGCACTCAAGAAGGACTCGGTGATCGATAGTATCAAAAGCTGCCGAAAGATCGAGCAAAACAAGCAGAGAGGTTCTACCTAAGTCTGCAATCCTAATTAGGTCGGTGTACACCCGAAGCCAGGCTGACCCCACAGAGTGGTTAGCTCTAAAAATCAAACCTGAACTTACTAGCAAGGTTCGAAGTTTCAATATATGAGTTCAGCTGGTCTGCCACAACTCGTTCCGGCATCTTTGATAGAAACGGTAGAAGGGAGACTGGGCGGAAGTTGCCCAAGTTCGCTTGGTCTAGTGATGCTTTCCTGAGTAGAGGCCTGACTTACGGCCTTTTTTAAAGGATGCCTGGACGCGACCTGAGACTAATGGCATATTTATATCTAGCCAATTGGAACGCTTCCTTTCCAGCGTGCGTAATGTGCCTAAATGCGTGCGATTTAGCTTTCCGGAGGCGGCGGCCGTGGCTCCTCCTTTGTCTTCTCGTGTCTTCTGAAACTGACGCTTTGTTACTAAGTGCAAGAGCGATGGCGACTTTTTTCCTGCATGTTATATATAAATGTATAATTTTATATAATTAAATATATATAATTGTATAATATGTATATAATATAATATATATAATATATATATATATATATATATATAATATATAATATAATATATATATATATATTTATATAATGTACACAATGCCAGCTGTTCGTGCATCGCCCGGTCGTACATGCATCGCCTGGTCGTACGTGCATCGCCAAAGTTGCTGTGACGTGTAGTGCTTTTAAATTGCTTTTCTTTATAGGTTTCTGGCCATTACTTTGACTTCTAGCTACAAAATGCTAAAGATCAGATTGATTGGGTTTCAGAGGGTCCAACCTTTGCTGCAAATGTAAAGCGCCTGGAAAGAGATTGAGTTCTTTGAGGGCACTTCATCAAGTGCATTATTGTTGTTATTATTATTATTATTGTCCTGACACGTCACCCCACAACGTCGCACGAAGGCTATGCGAGTGTCACGCAGGAGAGTTTTGTATTTCACACTCGCAGCCCAAGCTGCTTTCGGTTCGCATTCGGTAGCCAACAGACATACTTACATACAACAGACATACTTACATACAACAGACATACTTACGCCAGAGCTCCTGCCGACCAGTGGTCGTGAGCATTTTCTTGTACGCTTGTCTAAGCACTATAACTTGCTTGTCGTTAACTCTTGTTCGCTGCTACTCAAATTTCTTGTGCCTTGCTTATGGCTCTCAGAACATACCGTTGTACTCTACGCACGTGGACGTTTTATAAAAAAGCTAATGCTCCGAATGGTTCCGATACCGTCCGCGTACATGCACGTGCATGGGCGGTGCACCTACAAGTCCACAGCCGCTACTACGGGCTTAATAATAATAATACACTTGATAAAGCCCTCTCAGAGAACTCAATCTCTTGCCAGGCGCTTTCCATTTGATGCCAAAGGAAATGCAATTAAATGGTAAGTAATATCATGCTTGATAAACAATATGAATAACATTGTTAGGAGTGACATGCACAGGGTCAGCATGCGAATGTGGTTAGTGGCATCATGCACAGTATCAGCACGCATAAGCACATAAACGACGAATCACGGGGACCCACCGAATGCTGTCCTAAATAGGTGTGTTTTTAAGTTCTTTTTAAATGTGATCAAGTCATGGGATGTTCTGACGCGTCGGGAGGGAGTTCCAGGCTTTGGGAACATACGAACTAAATGCACGGTCTCCAAAGGATTTGAGGTTTGTACGAAGTATTGGTAAACTATTGGATTCAGAAAAGCCTGTGGTATGATGCTTTGCCTGGTGGGGGAGTATATCTGAGAGATAGGCTGGAGCCAAAGAATGAAGTGACCTAAAAGTGAGCGACAAAACCTTAAAATCGATCCGTTGCTTGACTGGTAGCCAGTGCAGGTCGGCGAGAAGTGGTGTGATGTGACAACTGCGATGCTCACGACAGACAAGCCTAGCTGCTGAGTTGTGCACCAGCTGCAATCGCCTGATCGCACATGCCGGTAAGCCAGCACGCAGTGAGTTACAGAAGTCAAGACGGGAAGGTAAACTGTTAGATTCCGAAAAGGCGCGGGTGGTATGATGCTTGGCCTGGTGGGGCAGTCGACCTGAGAAATAGCCTGGAGCCAAAGAGTGAAGTGACCTAAAAGTGAGCGACAAAATCTTGAAATCGATCCGTAGCTTGACTGGTAGCCACCGCAGGTCGGCGAGAAGAAGAAGAATGCTTAGGCGTATTTTTCGTGCGTCAGTAAGGACTAGAACCGTTACGAGCCCCCATTTTTGCGAATCAAAACATCAAAGCAGAAGCCGTTACGTTGCTGTAGCTTGATGCTGCTGCGACAGAACGAAAGCGGACGACACCGAGGAGGCTTCAACGACCGTTACTTCGGCTGACGCTCGCGGCAAAACGGCGTCGCAGCCTTTCTTCCCTGCGCCCACTGAACTCGTCCGCTCTCTCTCCCTCTCTCTCTCTCTCTCTCTCTCTCTCTCTCTCTCTCTCTCTCTCTCTCCCTTTCTCTCTCTCTCTCTCTCTCTCTCTCTCTCTCTCTCTCTCGTCTCCTCTCTCTCTCCCTTCATCCTTTCTCTATCTCTCTCTTCCTCCTGGTACTTCTCGCTTGATCCTCTCTCTCTCTTCCCTCTCTCTCTCTCTCTCCTTCTCTCTTCTCCTCTCTCGGTCCTCTCTCCTTCTACTTTTTCTCTTCTCCTCTCGCTCTCTCTTCCTCTCTCTCTCTCTGCTCTCTCTCTCTCTTCTTCTTTTCTCTCTACTCTCTCGCTCTATCCTCCTCTCCCCTCTCTCTTTCTCCTTTTCTTCTCTTTCTCTCTCCTCTTCCCTTCTTCTCTCCGCTCTCTCCTTCTCCTCTCTCTTTCGTCTCTCTATCTCTCTCTCTCCTTCTCTCTCTCTTTCTCTCTTTCTCTCTCTCTCTCTCTCTCTCTCCCTCTTCTTCTCTCGTTGCTCCTCGCTCTTCTCTCCTTTCTCCTCTCTCTCTCTTCTTTTCTCTCCTCTTCCTTTCCTCTTTCTCCTTTCCTCTCTCTCTCTTTCTCTCTTCTTCACTCTCTCTCTTCTTTCTCTTCTCTCCTCTTCTCTCCGTCTCTCTCTCTTCTCCTCTTTCTTTCCTCTCTTCTTTCCTCTCTCTTCTCCTCTCTCCACCTCCTCTTCTCTCTCTTTCTTTCTCCTTCTCTTCTGCTCTACTTTCTCTCTTCTTTTCTCTCTCTCTCTCTCTCTCTCTCTCTCTCTCTCTCTCTCTCTCTCTCTTCTCTCTCTCTCTCTCCTTCTTTTCTCTCTTCTTCCTTCTCTTTTCCTCTCTCTTCTTCTTTCTCTCTCTTTTTCTTCTCTCGCTCTCTATCTTCTCTTTCTTCTCTCTCTCTCTCTCTCTCTCTCTCTCTCTCTTTCCTCTTCTCTCTCCTCTCTTTTCTCTCTCTCTCTCCTCTCTCTCCTCTCTCTTTTCCTCTCTCTCTTCTTTTTTTCTCTTCTCTCTCCTTCTCTCTCTCTCTTCTCTCTCTCTCTCTCTCTCTCTCTCTCTCTCTCTCTCTCTATTCTCTTTCCCCCTCTCTCTCTCTCTTTCTCTCTCTCTCTCGCTTCCTTTCTCTCCCTCCTTCTCCTCTCCTCTCT